>JBBMEG010077490.1:3379-47895 GCA_037832605.1 Cyclanthera cordifolia | reverse complement strand
AGTCTATAAAAGATAACCAGTTGTGTAGGCTAGATATTGTTGATCTGACTACATTCGATGAAGCGATTAATGATGATCAATTAGAAGATGCAAATCAATTCATTAATGACGACGGCGAGGATGTTGAACTTATTGATTCATAAGTATTAGCTTTTTATTTCTTCCATTATTAGTGTTGTACTTATTATGTTGGTTCGGTTACTTACGAAAATATATAATGCTAACTCTTATAGGTTATCATTATGCATGCTGGTTTGAGAAGTAGAGTAGACTCAATGTTCGATGACACTCAAAATGAGGACTTCCTCCCTGGCTACTATTGATTCGGGTCATGAAGTTGGAGGTAATACAGTTTATGAACCATGTACTTTATGTTCTATATTTCCAGTCATTTACTAACATTTGTGAAACAGCTAGTAGTACCGGTCGCTTTCGTGGACATTCCAGGGGAGAACTATTGAATAAGAGAGTGGGAAAGGAATGAAGAATAAAAGTCGAATTCAGTGAAAGAAATAAAAAGGCAATAGGAAAAAAAGTCAACACTTTCAGCAATCAGATATGCGTACTTGTACGAGAGTCGCTTCCTGTTCGTGCACATGATTGGTCTGAGATTATTGAGGCCGATATTGAACTCGTCAAGTAAACACTACTGGTAAAGTAACATTCTTATTTAGTTTTCAGTTTTATACAAAAGGTTTTTAACTTCATTTCAATGGCTAACTGCATTTCAATGAATATTGAAACTCCAATAGACACATTTCGAACTAGATTGGATACTCCCACCGTCAGTTATAGTATCGAGAGTACGATGCAGAATATCCTGAAGGACCATAGGTACAAAATGTACAAACACTACAGGTATGTTTATGTCTTTTTTCTTTTTTTTTTTTAGTTTAGTATACATTTCAGTTTATGATAAATACTTTAGTTTTTTCTTTTAGGAATACGCCTACGGATGAGAGACGCACTAAACCCTATCATAGGGTAACTGATATTAGAGACTGGGAGTACCTCTGCAATCGATGGGAGTCATAGGAATGGCAGGCTAAGATTGAGAGAGGCAAGAAAGCACGGGCAGAATTTCCTTACAACCATCACGCCGGCCCAGTTTCATTCGTGAAAATCGTCGGAGACGTATGTCTTTATTTACTTTATTTCAATTAATGTATTTCCTATACGATAATTATGAAAATAATTTATTATGTTTATGAATGTAGAAAATGGCAGAGGGGTAAGAAGAAATGGGTCCAATCGAAGTCTTCAAGGTTGTGCGCTATAAAGTGCACAACAATGAAATTCAAGGTCGTTGGATTAGTAAACAAACAAAGGAGTCCAATGTAAGTTCATTATTTACTTAACATAAATGACATAGAATGCTTTAATTTATATATAATTTTATGATTCAGGAGAAAATGATCAAGTTGCAGGATGAATCAATTGAAGCTGGAATGCCTCTGACTCAACAAGAAATTTGTGAACAAGTGTTAGGTAGGCGTACAGACGGTTAAGGGCATGACCTACTTGCCGCCAGAAAGAAGAGGAAGATGTGACTCTTCTGTTTCAAGGGCTTTCGCTGCCTCAACACAACGTGAGATAGCCGAGAGAATGACAGCTGTATATGCTGAAAACATACAGTTACGTGAAAAAATGACACAAATGACTGAAGAACAAGGTAGGATGACTGAAGAACAAGTTAGGATGAGAGAGCAACAACAAATGATGAATGAAACAGTAGTTGACCTTTTGAAAAGGTTCGACGGTGGTGGCTCGTCATCCAAGTAAAAAGGTAAATTTCTTGCTTAATGTTGTTTAAGAAATTGCTTAAATGTTGTTCTCGCTATCCTACAATAAAGATAGCCACTATTTTCAAATATATGTTCTTTCTTACAGGTTTAAATTTTTTGGGTCAATTCAAAATACACTGTCATGCTGCCGAAATTTCTAGAAATAATTTAGTTTCTAAACTAATATAGTTTCTGTTCTATTCTCGATATTCAAGTTTTCCTAACATTCATATTATTCTGGCTTATTGTAGGTCAAACTAGATCGAACCTGTATGCATGTCATCGCCATCTCGATCGTGTTATCTCCAGGGACTAGTTGAGGTTTTTTTACATTTCAAAAAATGTCATCTCTAGGACTAGTTTAAATTTTATTTACATTTCATTTTTAGGATGTTTGTTTAACATTACTTTATGTACACTTTATTTATATTGAATTCTTATATTGATAGAAATGTTGATTGTGAATTTTGTTTGTCTTTCGATTTTGAAGTTATATTTTCTTTTAAAAAATGGAATCACAAACAAACTAATTGATTTTTTTTTTTTTTAAACATAATTACCTAAGGTGACGGAAGAGTTTTGTCGCCTAAGATATCTACAGCGACGGAGTACGCCTCCATCGCCATAGACGAGCATCTAAGGCGACGGAAGCGTTCTGTCACCATAGGAATCGACGGCGATGGCATATGTCTTATATCAGGCGAGGAAAGAGTTTCGTCGCTGAAGGTATCGAAGACGACGGAAGCAATCTCTGTCGCCGTAAGTGGTTAAGGCGACAAACCACTCGTCCGTTGCCGATGGGGACCAAAAATGACGACGGAGTACTTTTTGCGCCGTTATAGATTAAGGCGACGAGGTTTAGGCTACGAAGCTGGCGACAAAGTTTTTGCGTCGCCATAGGCTAAGACGAAGGAATTGCATGCTTAAGGCGACAGAATCTTCCGTCGCCCTAGGCATTCATTCTTGTAGTGAAGTGATTAGGTTTTTTTAATATTTTTTTGGAGTTTATTATAGATAGCAAATTCTTACGTTTTTATTTAAATTTATAGCAATTCTTAAAATATTTAATGCTAACCACCATTGCAGTCCTGTCTAAATTGACGAACAATAAGTATCTCTAATGTTAATAATGCGTCTCAGGTCAAAATCTCGTTCTTATATTGGCAAAACAATAAGTTGAACAAAATAATCATATTTCACCTGAGAATATTGACACAATATTAAGACAATCTACTAGAGCAAGAAAATTGGTGACCGTTTAATTTGTAAGCTTAATAAATCAATTTATGTATTAAAACAAGATTCCCATTAGTGGTATTTAAACATCATGAAGTCATTACTTCATTTGGTTTCGAAGAGAACGTTCTGGAACAATATATATACCAAAAGGTTAGTGGAAGTAGGATATGATTTTCTTTTATTATATGTAGATGACATTTTTCTTGCAACCAATGATTAAGATTTTCTACATTATATGAATAGAGTTTATCTCAAAGAACTTTGATAGGAAGGATATAAGTGAGGCATCTTATGTCATTGACATAAGATCCATAGAGAAAGTTCTCGAGGCATATCATCAAAGTTTTACAGAGATTTTGGATAAAGGATTTTTCACCAAGCGTATCAATCATTATGGAATGTAATAATTGTAGTCTTATGCTATGTCTTAAAAATAAGCTCGAAGAGGAATAGATGAAGAATATTCTATATGCTTCAACATTGATGGTTGGGATGTTAAGAGGATTTTAGAGTAAATTAGGTGTTGACCACTAGAAAACTATAAATAATGTTAAGAGATTCCTTTTAATGAAATATAATTATGTACATACAAACTGACAATTTCGAAGTGATTGACTACATTAATTCAGACTTTACTGCCTGTGTTGATTCATGTAAATCATCATCTTGTAATTTTTTATGCTGGCAGGTGGAGGTGTATATCTTGAATAAGCTAAACAACAGACGCCGACTGCTACTTGTACTATGAAGGTTGAGTTTGTATAATATTTTGATTCGACCTCATATTGTGTATGGATGAAGGTTTCATTTCAAGGTTTAGGTTTGTTGACTCTATTTTTAGGCTATTAAGAATATGAATTATGACAACTCACTATTGAATTTAAGATTAAGCAAAAAAAAAGTTTTAGTCGAATTAAGCATATCAGCATTAAATGATAAGTCATTAAAGAACATGTTAAAGATAAGAATGGTCATCAAACACATTATGATTGAGTTGATGATTGTTGATCCATCGACTAAAGGTAGGTCACTAAATATTTTCAATGATCACGTAATTAGAATGAGACTTGGTTCCTCTACGTTGATAATAATTTTACGTATATTCATTATTTATTGAAACTATTATTTAGTTTATATTTTCACTTTCAGTTTCTGCTCATTCATATTTATTCTTGAGAAAACATTACTTTAGTATGGACCTCAAATAAACATGGAGTTTATTTATTAAAGTATGTGGGTTGTGTTGAGAAACAGGATGCATTATGTTGTATGGAAGATATACTTGCATTTAGAAGAATTGCCGTCATAATTCATGTATTTTGTTTTTATCACTATGGCATTTGTGAGGCGTTCAAGGAAAAAGTGGGAGAATGTTGGAATTCATTATTTATTTTCTATTTATTAATTAATTTAATCATAATTTGGTGATTCATGATTTAGTAACTTCTCCACCATTTTTGCGACCACTCTTTAGTTTTTCTTTTATCGTCGTTTCTTAATGGAAAAAAAATGAACAGAAAAAGCTATACAGAGAATACAGAAAGTTTTACATAACTTTTATATATTCTTCTTCTTCAATTTTTAGTCCATAAACTTATTATTTCATTTAGAAAACACACATCATTTGAGTTAGGAAAAATGAAGGTTTGAAGAAGAACTAAAAACTCTATTGTCCATTGGTGTTTGTTGTTGTGTCATGTTGCCATTTGTTGTGATGTTGACTTTCATCTTGATTATCTGAAATACTGATACAACCATTAACCAACAAATAAACCCTTTAGGTCTGGTTTACAACTTGTAACTCCTACTTCTATCAAACCAATACCTAAACCGGTCATCGAACCATTGAGAAATGAACGGGGTATCGATCGCTTGCATGGAAGAAAACCAACGGACATGATTAAAACATGTCTTCACCAGCTATCGATCAAGGGCACGCATGAGTTCCACAAAATCAGCACTCGATCGAAGAATGAAACCTTCTTGATTCTACCATTTCTTCATTCTATAGATTTCCCTCCATGCTCAATATTCCACGCTAGAGTTCTTGATCTTCGTCTGCTCTTTCAAAGTATGAACGTGCTTTTAATTATGATTTCTTTGGATTTAAGAAACATAAGTTCTTTCTCTTTGTCTTCTTGTGAGAGTAATTACACGGGTTTATGCACCATGAAACATTTACTAAAACAATCTAAGAATACGAATAAGAAGAAGAAGATAGAGCACAGAAATATGCGTGGTTCGACAAACAAATGACCTACATCCACGAAGGAAAAGTCCAAGTTGGTTTTATTTTTTCTGCCTTTTTACACTTTTACAAAGCACACTTTCTAGGATTCTCTTATAATCACTAAAATAGAATTTACATAGGAAATTTATACAAGCTTTAGTAGAACCCTAGGTGGTTAGAACTTAGGGGGTTTAGTGCTTCTACGAGACTGGATGGATCAACTGCTTTTAGTTTTATATTGTGGGCTATTTCTGAGTTAGTTGAGATAGGTTGTTTAACATTGCTTCAAAGACTTTTGTTAGGTGGAATGTATTGATGCATTATTATTCACTTTTTCAAAAATTCTCCACCTTAAATACAATGCCTCAGTTCTCATTTTCCCTTTAGGTTTAGTTGAAAGTATTGTCTACTACTATAAGTAGACATATGTAATGTTCAAACCTGCAAAACATATTTGAAGCATTGTCTTCAGACTTGAATTTTACTATTGATAATAACCCTTTTTCGACCACATCCCTAATAAAATGTAACTTCACATCTATGTGTTTAGACCTTCCAAAATGTGTTGATTCTTAGTTAAATGTATTGCATTCTGATTGTCACAAAGTAGTTTCATTCGCTTTTGTTAAAACCTTAGCTCTCCTAATAGACCCTTTAACTAGATGGCTTCTTTAATAACGTCTACTGCAGCTATGAACTCGCTTCAGTAGTTGAAAGTGCTACAACTGATTGTAGGCTAGATTTCCAGTAAATTAGATTATTTCCAAACAGGAAAGCATAGACTGAAAAATACCTTCTTTTATATATATCTCCTACATAGTCAGAGTCTACAAAGCCTCTTGGTCCAGGTTTGTGTGTCGTAGGAGCCTGATAAGGAAGTTCTCTATTAGGAGTGCCTTTTAGATATCTGAGTACCCACTTTGTAGCTTCTGGCTAAACTTTCTCGGGTTTCCCATGTACCTGCTTATGAGACTTGAGTTATGGGCTAAGTCTGGTCTAGTACACATTATTAGATACATTACACTTACACTTGCATTAGCATAGGGAACCTTACTCATAGCATCCTTCCCTGTTGATCTATAAGAGAATCTCTAGCAGACAACTTAAAGTGCTTAGCAAGAGGAGTGCTCACCGACTTTGAGTTTTCTTCACTTTTATTTACTCTAGTTTTTCTTTCTTATGAGAGTAGTTGCATGAATTTATGCACCATGACACATTCTCT
This sequence comes from Cyclanthera cordifolia, assembly GCA_037832605.1. Taxonomy (NCBI): domain Eukaryota; kingdom Viridiplantae; phylum Streptophyta; class Magnoliopsida; order Cucurbitales; family Cucurbitaceae; genus Cyclanthera; species Cyclanthera cordifolia. The sequence continues at coordinate 41,420 of JBBMEG010077490.1, read as the reverse complement.
AAAACAATCAATGAATACTAAAAACAGTAAGAAGAAGGAGATAGAACACACATATACATGGTTTGACAAACAAATAGCCTATATCCACAAAGGAGAACTCCAGGTTTGTTTTATTCTTTCTGCCTTTTTACACTTTTACAAAGCACACTTACTAGTATTCTCATCTGCTCAATTTTCCATCATCACTAAATAAAGTTTACATAGGAAATTTACACAAGCTTTGATAGTACCCTAGCTGGTTAGAACTTAGGGGTTTAGTGCTTGTACGAGGCTCGATAGATAAATTGCTTTTAGTTTTTTGTTGTGGATTGTTTTTGAGTTAGTTAAGATAGGGTGCTTGATAGTGCTTCAAAGACTTTAGTTAGATGAAATATATTTATGCATTGTTATTTACTTTTTGAACAAATATTGATGTGAGAAACGCTTAATTCATAATCATATTGATACATTCTTAGCATGTCTAAAAAGTTTTTATTAACCTCTTTCACATGCATCGACTTATTTTTTATTTCAATAGTTATGAAGTGAGAGTTCGATTTTATTGATCTTAAACGGTGATGGATACTGAATCCACTACATTATGTTTTAAGAACACAAAGCAACTTTGATAATTTAACAGGTCAAATAATAATTGGTAAAATTTTAAATTGATACCATGACTTTTCGCTTTTTATTTTCGCACATAAATATACATATTTTTAATTAAAAATATTACAATATATTTATATGAACCTTATATTACAATATAGTATGAACTTCGGGGTATTTCTCTCTTAATTTTCACCTGCCATATGGACAGACATTATTCATACACATTGATTAATATTCTTTGGCATCAACTTCTCACATTGTAGGTAATAATAAATACACGAGTATTGGGTATATCTTAATTTTTTTTACTGAACATGTGTAATTAAGAAGCTAAATTTTTGTCTTATTTTTCAAACTTTAATAAATGCCATATGAATTAAGATGTAGTTATAAACTTGGCTAATAATAACAATAATTATAATCTGAAACAACAGTAATAACAAAGATCAATTATATTGTGTAGGATGATGAAAATATTAGTCAGCATGAGAGAAGTCTATAGCTAATTAGGATTATTTTATTTCTATTTTTATTTCTTCATAGTCTTTGTTTTTATGAAAGAAGCCTTAGCTAAGGATTATTTTATTTCTTCATAGTATTTTCTTATGAAAATTGCATTACAAGAAAAGGAAAAAATAAAAAAAACAGAGTCCCCACCATGTTTTAAATTTAAGAAACATTTGGAATAATATGTAAATTATAATCAGCTGTTGTAAACACCTACCCTTCAATTAAATTATTGTTGGTCTAAAACTTTGGAGTTTAGATTTGGTATTTGATGGTCATAGGGGAAGATATTTGACTAAATTATATAAATTTAATGTTCATAATTGGAAGAAAAAAAAAATAGAGTTTAGTTCCTAGAATTTAAAAATTTAGAATTTAGTTTTTATAGTTCGAAAAAATATAAAATTTAATCCTTATTGTCTGAAGGAATATATAATTTAGTCTTATGATTTAGAAATAAAAATATTAGTCATGTGGTTTGATAAATCTAAAAAATATTATATGTTATTGGTATATCGTTGGCGGATTAAGCATGTAGATGTAACTTTTGATATATGAATGGCTTGTTTTTGTTCAATCAATTACTCACTCACATTCTCATCATCAAATACATAAATAACTAATTATATGCATTTTATTCACTATTACGAATGACATATACTTTTTATTAGAATTTATCAAACATAAAAGTCTAAATTCTAATATTTCAAACTATAGAGACTAAATGGTAGATTTCACCAAACTATATGGACTAAAATCTAGAGTTTTAAACCAAAAGTAATAAACTTTAACTTTCTTCAAATCATAAGGACTAAATCTACAATTTATCCAAGATATTGTTGGGAAATGTGGGTAGGAGTATGCAATTAACACGGCGGAAGCGTGTAGATCATTACAATAATTAATCCAATTAATTATTTTATTATTAATCTACAAGCAATCCCTATGTGATTAATCGTTGTTCGAAAAACATAAAGTAGTTACCGTGTATAACACCTCTGAATAATTTTTGCGGGTCTTTATGTTGAGAATGTCACAAACAAATCCTCTTGAAACCTTTTTGATTGAATCCTTCAATCTAATTCCAAGTTATGTTTGCAACGCTGCACTAAGTGTCTGGTGGGAAGCCTCCTAGAGAAAAGAAGTTGGGAAGTGTTTTAACTCAATAGGAAAATAATGACTCAGTTTTTAGATTGTTTCTCAATTCAAAACTTTATATTTATAGTAGAGGAGTGAATATTTAAATTAAGAAAAAAAATATATCTTTGAAGATCTAATGTTAAAAGATATTGATAAAAATCAAAGATTTATCTTCCCTAATTTTAAATAGGAAATTTTAATTTCATCCCTCAGATCGATTTTTCCTTCCCCAATTTATAAGAATGGAATTTCACATTCAGCCAATATATCCTTGTTTTCTTTATTTTGAATTACACAATATATCCAATAATTAATTAAATAAATAAATCCTACAATTAATATATTCAATATATTAATTCTCTACTTTTATAATTATCCAATAATTATTAATTTAATTAATATTTCCAAATTATTAATTTATAATTCTCAAACATAATAATAATTATCCAATAATTATTAATCCAACATGTCTAACATATTTATTACTGAGAACTCAATAATTATCTCATACTAATTTATAATTAATTTATTCAATAAAGTAATTTTTCTCAATAATGTTTATTCAATAAATATCAAATTAATATATCCAATATATTAATTAATTAAGTTTAACAATTGAACTTAATGCTACTATTAATTATGTCCCACATTTATTCTCTAATGAAATAGTGTACCGACAGTTATGAGTTAGCGTACCGACAGTTATGAGTTAGCCTAGGGACCGATTGACCTATAGGTCGAAAGCTATGATGACCTGGGATATAACCTCTCCTCGTTAACGTCGGACTTATTCTACTAAAGGTCAATATGCTGAACTGATCTTTTGCACTATAGGACAAGTTAGTGTCAACGTATATAATTGGTCATTTGTGATATGATCCTTCATAAGCATGTTCATAATTCACAAGCTGGGTCAAATGTTCGTTCGACCCCATGATTACATCTTTCTTCTTAAGCACCACTCATTCCTCTAATGAATAAGTTCTTTACAGTCACACTATAAACGAATGTCCTCTCGGGCCAATGAGAGGTGTATGTCTTTATTCAAGGATCAGAATCAGTTCTTAAGGGAACAAATCTACTTCTTCCTTAATAGTAGTGAAGGTGTGAATGTCTTCTTGTGACATTGCGTTGCTAGCTACTCACAACGACAATTCCTAATGTAGGAGGCTTATTAACCTAGTGTTGTTTGACTAGTCTCCCCCATGCACATCAAATGACGCTTTCATAAAGTAGAAGTTCGCAACCCACTACAGATTAAAATCACATTGACATATGATCATCCTTAGTGAAGTAGTTGATATGAGTCTATAATGGATTACTAGCTCAAATATAAAACTTCAGGTCTTGCTTTATGCAAAAACTTCTTTTGGCATAGGGCCCTCAGTCACAGGTCTCCACATGAACAACCAGGATCAGGTCGTTTGCAACTCTTGCAAAGCGGGATGGACTAACAGTGTTATCAAGACTTAGGCACTCTAGTATAAACTGTTGACGATTTAGGTTATTGAACTTGGAAGTATATTCACTTGTATGTCCCACATACTTGTCCAAAGCGTTCATCTAAATAACCAAGGATATATAACATTAATTCAACTAATGTGATAAGACTGAATGATGTTTGAATATTAAATGTGCAATTTATGAAAATAATAACTATTATTAATAACTAAAAATAACATTAAATGTTTGTTCTAAAATATACAAACTACTAGGTCTTTAGAACACAACCCCTAACCTATATTAATATGAATTATGCTTTTGGACAAACAATACTAGGCCTTTATAGCACACCCCTAACTATATTAATATGAATTATGCTTTTTAGAAAAACAATAATTAAGAAATTATTTAACATAAAATTGTTTAAAATTGAGCTATCTAATGGCCAATACCAGATATATAAGCAATGATTTCAAATCCCAAGATTAAGCGTACTCTGGCAACTTTACGTATGGCATAGTTTGGTTTTTGGGGCTGATAGTGGAAAAGTCGACAGATAAGTCACCTTTACTGTCACACGACAGAATCATACATGAGCTTTTCACCTCATTCAATTCTTTTGAAGTCATTGGATCCTTTTCCTCGTTGGAGATTCTCTTCCCTTCTTCCATTCAGTCCCGATAACTTCTCAAAATTATATTATAAAACAATTTTAATTAAATAATACACTCACGATCTTTCCCCTTTTAAAAAGTATTAAAACTAGGGATCATCAAGATCCTAGAGAGATTTGATTTGTTGTTGGTTTAAAAGATTATTATCGAGCAAAGAACTAATTCAAGCAAAAAATCAAGCTATAATATAGTTAACGTGTATGATTTGTGTAGGTTTATCGGCACTAACTTTATTTATATGTTGAAAAAATAACTTGTATTGATTATTGTTCTATGGTATTGTGGGATAATTTGACATGATTTTGGTTGAGCTAATATATTGTATGAGTGATGACGTTATGATTAATTGAAGTCTGTGTACTCCTTAAATGAAACTATTAATGTGACAATTTAAGGAAAACAAAGTTCAAACTCAGAATAAAAAAAGATAAAATTTAAATCTTCTCCTAGTTATTTGAAAAAACTTGACATTTAGGTTTTAGAAGATTTTTATATAGCAAAAAAAAAAAAAAAAAACCAAAAAAATATCAATGTACAGCAAAAGTCTCAAAAATATTTTACCTAGTAGAAGACGGTTTTTGTAAATTGACCAAAATATTTTTGTCTTAATCAATTCAACTCATAACTTCAATCAATTCAGTTGATAACCTTCATTCAATACTTCATCTAATAGTTTTAATTAGTAATTTAATTGATAGTCTTCTATCAATAATTCAATTGATAGAGTTGAGTAATAGATTCATCCACCTAATTAAACCGTCTTTAATTAGCTTGCTGAAAAAATGGATAAAATTGCAATTTTTAAAAAACGAATGAAATCTTATATGTAGGAGTTATACTTAAGAAAATGCTATAATTAAAATATGTGAATGAAAAAGTTGGTATAAGAAATAATTTTTAGTTTTTATTTTATTTAAAAAACTAAAATTCGATTGTAATACCCAAAAATAGAGGTAAGCGTAGTTGTCACGCATTCATTTATGGATATTAAATATTAACATAGAAAATTGAAGTTCTGAGTTCTCAAGAAAAATAACAAATTTATGCATACAAATTCCAATGCATAATTAAGTAGGATTCGGTTGAAACAGTAAGATAAAGTTTCGCTAAATTGTTTCGGGAAACAATAAAAGACATCCTAACCATGGTTCCCTGAAAAGTATGCGATGTAGGAGAACGTTCTGTGTGATTAGAGTTTAGAGATTAGAGATTATTAGAGAAAACTTCAGAGGTTTCATCAAGAAATTTCACGTTTCAAAGGGTCACAATATCTGAAGGAAAGTGGATAATGTTGAGGATTTTATAATATCTCACATCAATAAGATAGGGAGTCTTTCAACCATATATAATATAAGGTGGGCTACTTTTCTCATTACCAATTGATTTTGAGATGGATGTCCACCTTTTCTAAGTGATGATAGCAAAAAATCCAAAGATCCGACTTTCACCAAACATGAGACAACAGAAAAGATTGAACAATCTGATCAACAGCAATTAGCCACTAATAGTGAAGAAGTAGGAAATCAGATCGATTAGTTTAAATTCAACTAAATTATTTTAAAAGCTTATGAAAAAACTGACACCTATATTTCACTCCCGAAGTAATCAAGTGATATTTTACAATCCTAGCCATAAAAAAAAAAAGAAAAAAAGAGAACAACATAAAATCGGCCTAAAATGGACATCATAAGTGTTGTAAGCTAAAATATTCCAAAAGATTCGGAAGAGGTTGTGACCCACACAAAGGGCAAATAAGCCAATGCGGGCCCCCCGGTGTGTCCTAATTTTTCTTTTTTGCAATCCTTTTCGTCCTCAGCTAAACAAATCATTACTCTCGATATCCGTTGACCATTTTTCGGCATCAACACTTGGCGCCGTCTGTGGGAACGAGATAGTGTTCTACCTAAAACACTAAAAAAATTCCAATCCATTTTCCTGCAAAAATGTCCAATGTTGAAAATGGCCACCACCACGATGTCGATGGAGAATCGGATGTCGAGCACGCTCCGAGAAGGATTGCCTCAAGAGGGCATGACGTTGTTCACGTCGAAAACAACCCGAATCCTGAGGGTGCAGTAGCCACACAGAAATCGGAGCGTGTGGATCCAAAGTTTACAGCTTTGGAGGAACGAGTGCAAGGAATGGCGGAGAGTTTGAGTCGCCTGGTGGAGTTGCTCCGACAACCACCTCCGGTTGAGATAGCTGATGCTGGGAAGCAACAGGCGCCGCAGGAGGCGGTGCAACAACAGCTGACCAAGAAAAAGGTCGCGGCAGAAAAAACAGCTCTTTTGGTCCGAGACCCTGCTAAAGGGAAAGTCTCAGCCATGGAGGCGCCGAAAAAGGCGCATTCCCGACACCGAAGACCGGTCGATCGACTTTGACTGGGTGGTAATGGCCGGAGGAAGGAACATTCGGTCCACCAGAGGATCAGAATCAAAATAGCGGAGTCTTCGCGAACGCAGTCAGTTCGAAGTAGCCAGCCAAGGAGTACCACACGAGAGTCATCCACCCCATGTCCCCTAAAACTCCAAGTGCCCGTACGGCGGGATCAGACTTAGGAGCGGATCTCAATGAGGTGCTTAACCAATGTTGAAGAGAGGCGGGGGGTGATGGAGCGGAGGCACAACCTTGGCTGGCCCAACTTCGCTCCTCCAAGACCAGTTAGTCGACCAGGTCGACCCTCTCTTCACCGACGAGATCATGGAGGATTCTGTCCCGAAGAAATTTAAGATGCCTGCAATCAAGGAATATGATGGATCTACGGATCCTATAGAACACTTGGATTCCTATCAGGCATGCATGGAGCTCCATAGAGTCAGAGACGTGATCAAATACCGAGTGTTCCTATTCACGCTCGCGGGACCAGCTCGAACATGATTTAGCCAGCTAAAGCATAAGTCCATTGCCTCCTTAAGAGAGTTGGCTAGAGCTTCGTCACCCAATTCAAAGGAGTCATGAGACTCTTCGGGGGTACATTGCTCGCTTCAACAACGAGGGGTTACAAATTGAAGGGTACTCCTACAACACGGCTCTTGCAGCAGTTGTGGCCAGACTCAGGGATGAAAAGTTTCTGTGGTCGTTGGGAAAAAAAGCTCCACTCACGTATGTCGAACTCTTAACCAGAGCGCAAAAATAGATGAGTGTCGGGGAACTAGTCAACTCCCAAGGAAGCACCAAAGGAAGGCGCTACATTCCAAAGAGTGAGAAGTCACTCAGCCATCGCGAGCTTAACTACAAGAAGTCACGAAAGCGAAAGGCGGAAGAGCGCGCAGTGAAAAAAGAGAAGATCGAACGACGAGGGGTACCCCCTAGCCGGTTCAAGAAGTACACTCCAACAGTGGTTCCCATCGAACATATCTTGATGATTCAAGATAAGAAGGAGCTGAAATGGCCAAGCCGGATTAAAGCAGGATCCAAAAAAAGAAATAAGGGCAAGTACTGCCTATTTCACAGTGATCACGGCCACACTACTTCAGACTGCTACGACTTAAAAGAGTCCACAGAGTCCCTTATTCGTAGAGAACGACTGGACAGGTACGTAGACGAGGGTGGGAAGGCGAATGAGTCCCCTAGCAAGAAAATGGGAGGCGATAAGTCACCACTGCCGCCAGAGATCAGAACAATCATCGGAGGACCGGTTGGAAGGGAGTCCAACCGGAGACAGAAGGACAAAGTGAAGGAGGCCAGAGGCGCCCTAAGGGGTGACGAAGTGCGCATAATGGAAGCAGTGGATGAGCAACTGGGCTTCACTGCTGCTGAGGCTGCAGCACTGCTCCAACCGCACAATGACGCCTTAGTGGTGTCCCTGACAATATCCAACATCCTCATTAGAAGGATCCTCATTCGATGGAGGTAGTTCGACGCATGTGCTGTAACTAAAAGCTTATGAGGCCATGAAGTTGGGAAGAGAAAGGCTTAGGCCGAGCTCATCACCCCTAGTCGGGTTTGGCGAGAGCACTTTGATTCCTGAAGGATCAGTTGAACTCTTAGTGACCTTCGACGAATGATAACTCCGCCTACAATGCAATACTAGGAAGACCCTAGATTCATGGACTAAGAGCGGTGGCGTCAACTTACCACCAGGTGATGAAGTTCCTTACCCTTAAGGGGATGGGGCAGGTTAGAGGAGAACCACTTTCCTCAAGGGAATGCTACCACACAGCCCTACGAGGCGTGGTAAAAGGTACCTAAAGTAAAAGACTAAAGTAAAAGGTGTGGTTGTCCAAGGAACAACGCCTATGGGGGTACAAGTCAAGCAAAATACCCAAGTCCCAAAACGCCAAGGCTGATGCTTTGGTAGAGTCACCGCTTGCGAGACTAAGGCGGACAAGACCGTGCTGGTGAAGATCCTAGACGAGTCTAGCATCCTTGCCTAGCTGCTACATGTAATAGGCAAGGCAACACCAATTTCACCTTCAACAATGAGACCCTCCATCATTCGAGCGCTTAAACACTTGAAAAAGTACTTTCGGTAGATTGTAATTCAAGTTGTTTAGGAATTAAAAGTACTATTTTCTCATTCTGTCCATCTTAATTTAAGTGTGTTGATTTTATTTTCATAAACTTAAATTGTGGGTATACGAGATAGAGAAGAAAGCAGAAAAAAGTTCATCAGAAAAAGTTCACCATTTCATTCAAAGTAAAAAGTTCCTGGGTTACAACCTAGAGGAAAGAGTAAAGATTGCAAAGTAAAATTTAAAGCAAGGTAAAAGTCATCAAGGCCATCTAAAGCTGCGACTGCTGGAAGATGGTCGGTTAGGTCCGGCTAGGGCAGGTGTTGTCCTAGCTGGAAGAGCCTGACTTCTGTCGGGTATGCCGTGAACGATGCAGGAGTCATAGCAAGTAGCTTGAGATGGATCACTTGGAAGTCCAGACTTGAAGGCAGGCAGGGAAGGGTCGACGACACTTTCTGCAGTGCTGGAATAAAGAGACCGAAAGAGACGAAGAAGGTTGTAATAGCTAACTCCTTCTAGGATTTGGTCCAGTGCCCAGCCGATAGCAGGCTCGCCGGCATTGTTTTCCATAATTACAAATGCAAGAGAACATTTCCCAAGGTTAGCCAAATAAGTAACATTCTTCAGCTTCGCTTCACTAGAAGCCAACTCTTGCCGAAGGCAGGCAATTGTGGACAAGTCATCTTGGCGCGCACTGGCAGATAGACTCCAGGTCGTTACGGCAGAAGTACGAGAGTTGGCTAAGGCAGCCTCGGCGACTCGCTGAGCTTCTTGAGCCTGTGCTAGTTCCCACTTAAGCTTGTCAATACTAGCATAGCAGACAAGGAAGAGCAGGTGTGACGGTAGTCTTTAGAGAGGTAACGAGAAGTTGAAGCAAAATGCGTGAATGCTTGCAAAAAGAAACCAAAGTAACAAATTAGCATCCGTACTCAGGCCAACATATAGTTGTAAAAGGTAAGATCGACCTACCTCGTACATCAGACAAGTCCCTTCTTTCAGGACCTGAGATGCATCTCCTAGGGGAAAGGTAGCTGAAGAAGACCACACTTCACCCCACAAGTTGAAGGCCAAAGTTTTTTCCTCCTGCGGGTCCAAAGTAGGACAGTGCGGCCCAGACAAAAGATATGAATCAAATCTAGAGGGAAGGCTGTGTACAGACGTCTGAGGCCTCCACGAGCTGGTCCGAATCGAAGAAGGGACATGGTCAAATCTGAGGTTGGGTCTGTCGAATTCTGGGTTTGACCCAACGTCTAATTATGGTGAGACGTTTGGCGAGTCACTGCATCAAAGGTGCGCCTCAGCAAAGGCTAGTAGTTCATGGCATCTGAACACGGTAAAAGACGTTAAGTTATATTTCTTTTATTCAAAGCATGCTAAGTTAGGGGAAAAAATAAGTTGCATACTTGGAGCAGATCCCTCTTGCAAGACGGGTGACTCCGAGTTAGAATTAGCTGGCACTACCGAATCTGGAAGGAGGTTGTAAAGTGCCAATGAGTTCATGGTCCGGTACTGCACGCTGCGGGTGACCTCCTCGGGGTAGGTCATGAAGATCTCGTAAAACTGCATTACCTAGGAGCGAGGATTTAGCTTCATGTGCACTGTAAAAAAATGTTAGTACGGTGCCAAAAGATAGATAAGTCAAGGCGAAAGTAAGCATACCATATGACTCGTAGGCAGTGGGAATTTCTAGCAAAGCTTCGGCGCCTGAGGCCGCACAAGGTCCTCCAGTGAAAAACCAGCGCTCTTTCCACCCCTTCTGAAAATTGGGGCACGCCACCAAAGGAGAAAGTTTCCTTCTGGGGGTCAGGTAGCAGCCCACAGTGGCGTCAGGATGCTGGCAGAAGCGGTAATGCGAAAGAATGTCTCAGGCGCTGAAGGGACCCTTGAAGTCGTTGTATACCTAAAGGCTTTGAACACCAAAGAAGAAATTCCAGTCATTGGGAGCGTTGGAGCCAGCCCGACCATACCCAAGAACTCTTCAAGAGACGGTATAAGGGGAAGCCAAACTCCTCTATCGAACATGATGGTGTAAAGGGCTACCTCGCCCGGAGTAGGATGGGCATATGTCTCCGAATCCAGCGGAAGTCGAGTTAAAAGGGTGATCTCGGTAGGAATAAGGAATTGGGTCCTAAGGTGATCTAGGTACTCCTGAGTTAAAATGGACGAAGCCATTTGAGATCCCGACCCCACCTCCAAGGCTCTAAGCCGAGTCTTCTTAAGCGAAGAGGAAGCCCGAAGGTGTAGGGATTCGGTCTCGTAGTCAGATGACGGGTCCATGGCGGCCAAAGTATTGAGTAGCCTGTAAGCAAAGAAGTTAGGAAAGAGGCAAGTCTCTAACTAAGAGAGCCTAAAGTACCTTATGAAATTTGACAAACGGTGAAAAAGGCAAGACTTTTTGTAAAGTTGCCTAAGTAACCTAAAGGTTTTAAAAAAGCGGTGAAAAAGGCGAGACATTTATAAAAAAGTGCCTAAGTAGTCTAAAAGTTTCAAAAAGCGGTGAAACAGGTAAAACTTTTATAAAAGTGCCTAAGTAACCTACTACATTCAACAAGCGATTCGGCGAGCGAGACTTTTATAAAAAGTGCCTAAGTAGCCTAAAAATTTCGAAAGGAAGTTAAACGGGCAAAATTTTATAAAAAGTGTCTAATTAGCCTACAAAATTCGGAAAAGTACTCTAACAGGTCAGTCTTTGAAAAAAGAGCCAAAATAATCCTAAAAATTTGGGCATACATGCGTAACGTGAAAAAATCGAAAAAGTGCATAAGTAAAGGTGGAATTTTTGTAAATATGCCTAATCGTTAGCATGAAGTCGGAAAAAGGAGAGTACGTACCGAAAAAGTAAGGCGATACAGATGCTTTCCAAAAATCCAAAAACGCAAAGCAAGTCTACCCCACACTTTGAAAAAATCGAAAATCCTAGCCTAGTGAGAGGCAATTTTTGGCAAAAGTAGGGTGAAAATGAGGGGTAGGTTTGGAAGGGAGTTTTTATGGAAAAGTTAGCTTATGGAAAATCTCTAAAGGATAAATATTTTCCTAAAAAGAGAGGTGATTTTTCATTGAATAAAAATATTATCTTGGAAAAGACATTCTTAGAAATAAGAATATGGTCATTTTTAATATAATTATTCTAAGAATGAATATTTCCATAAAGTTAAAACTTTATTTGTTTTGAATATTATTTAGGAAAAGATATTCTTTAAAAAGAATATGACCTAAGTGATTTTCAAGGAAATGCTCCCGTAAAGTATAAAAGATAACTTTTTTGCATCCCGAAAACTTCGAAAAAAAAGCAAGTGCCTAAATTACTCTTCACAATCCGGCAAGCTCAGAAATGAAGAGTGGGGGTAATGTTGTAATCTAAATATTTCGAAAGACTAGGAGAGGTTGGGACCCACATGAAGGACAAATAAGCCAACATTCGCCCCCCGGGGGTCAGCCAAATGGAGGCCTCGACCCCTACAGGGACTGCGAAGTCCAACGCCAACCCCCCAGGGGTCGGCCAACACCTTTGCCGACCTTCAGGGGGTCGGCCTCGCCATTTCTAACACCCCGAATGTCGGCCTCGCCACTACCGACCCCTCGGAGGTCGTCCAAATGCAGGCCATAACCCCCCCGAGGGTCGGCCAAGCAAGTCCGACTCCTTTGGGGGTCGGCCAAGGAAGGTCAGGACCCCCTGGGTTCGTTGGGCCCTTGCAGCCTCACCCCCTTCGGGTCCGGCAACAAGTAGGTCAGTCTGAGTGGACTGCTCATATAGGTTAGGACTCTCCCTAGAGTCGACCAAGTCCAAGTAATGTATGGAGGCGCTGCACCTTGTTGCATCCCCAGTTACAACGAGTAGGCTAACCCGAGTTAGTTGGTCGTGGAGGTTAGGGCACTCTTATGGACGAGTCGATCGAGTCTAAGTAACATTTTGAGGCGTCGCACCTCGTGGCGTCCCTCGTTACAACGAGTATGTCAACCGGAGTGGAATGGTCGTGGAGGTCAGGACTCTCCCCTAGGAGTCGATCGAGTTCAAGTAACGTTTGGAGGCGTCACACACCATGGCGTCCTCCATTACAACAAGTAGGTCAGTCCGAGTGGGTTGGTCGTGAAGGTCAGGACTGTCCCCCAAAAGTCGACCTAGTCCAAGTAACGCAGGCGGACGTTGCACCTTGTGGCGTCCTCGATTACATAGAGTAGGTCAACCCGAGTGGGTTGGTCGTGGAGGAGAGGACTCGTAAGGGTTGACCGAGTCCAAAGTTGACCTCTAGGAAGGACGGTCGAGTAGGCTAACCCAGGTGTGACAGTCGTGGAGGTTAGGACTTTCCTGTAGATTAGTCGACCAAGTCTAAAGTAGCGCTAAGGGACGTTGCACACACGTGGCGCCCTAGCACTACAACGAGAAGGCTGCACCCCTAAAGAGTCGACCATGGAGGTGAGGACTTGCTAAGGTTGACCGAGTCCAAGTAACTCCAAAGTCAAGGCCGTTATACCCCCAAAGGGTAATAGTTAGGAGTTACGCCGGTTAAATTAATACCCGATTTCATGACGGTCGTTTCTAAACGATCGGCCATTAAGTCGCCTATTAGTGAGCTACAACGGTTATGAAACCGATTGCTATAAGAGTCATGTCAATCTTTATTCCGACGGAGCCGAAGCTAAGTACTCTTACGCTATTCCAAAATTCTTATATTATTCTCCTAAATTCTGTTTCTGACTTAGGCATCGGAGGCCCTGTGGCTCATACCACACCGGTGTGTCCTAAACTATTTTTTTTTTGCAGGTTTTTTCGTCCTCTGCTAAGCAAATCATTACTTTGGATATCTGTTGACCATTTTTCAGCATCAACAATAAGTCTTACTTGATGTAATTAAATTTATCCTAACCTAAAAGTTGCGCAATTGAGAAACTTGATTACAAAGTAACTATGGGCATTACAATTGTTATCTCTATAGAAAATAAAAAAGGAATTGATAGTGAATCTTGGAGCTCAATCTCTATCTTTATTAACAGTAATAAAATGTTTCATATCAGGATTCATATGGGAAATCAACAGAAGAGGAATATGCCAAAAATGATCACACAGAAGAAAATGAGATTGATATCATCGCATGGAGAATGAAGGTCTAGCTGAGAAGAACAATCTCACAATAGTAGCAACTAATGACTCACAAAAATGCAATGCAACTCATAACTCTCACATATTAGAGTCATATGCTAGCCTAAAAAAAGTTTTAAGAGAAAATAGCGTCATAAATTAGTAGATTTTGGGAGAATTAATTGTTAAAGTATCGTATATTCATGTGCACTTATATGATGTAACAATATCCTGTAAAGAATATGATTTTTTAGCAAATTATTAAATTTTATGCATGAATGTGTGATAATCATACCTTTTATCATAGTATCTGAATCTTGAATTTTCTTAATGCTTAAGGAGATGCTTGAAGTCTCGCAATTATTGGTGCTTAGCTATAGTATATTGAAGGAAGAAAGAAGAAAAGTTGAATTGATGAAAGAACGGTGTCCAAAAGAACGTTTCACTAAACACGTGGCACAATCTTAAGAGTGATGCGAATCTCAAAGTTAAATGAATTGATCTAAGTCGTTAGAGAGTTTTGTATATATTGTTAGATTGCGGAGTAATTGTACGCATGGATTGTATCCTAAGTCATTTCAATTTTTAGTTAGATTTTAGATATCATTTTACTAATTAATTTAGCTATATCAATTGGAAAATAATGAGAAGATCAGATCTGGATTCGCTTGTTTTAGTGTTCTTCGATCAGGCTTTTTCTCTCTACCCCTATCTCTTTACTTTCGTTCATTATTTTATGAGTTCTATGTTGTTTTTATTTTAATTATGTTTGTAAAACATTTAATCATTCAATCATTGAGTTGAGTGATAGCAATTCAAGTGTTAATTCAATTTGAAGTGTTCTATTTGATTTTAAAATTGTAATTTGCAATCGCGCGTTAAATTTGATTCTCAACTTTGTTTCTAATTGCGAATTTTAGTTCTGATCATGAATTATGTTGTAAATGTTGAGTCGATTGTTTCTTTAATGATAAAGAACTAAACTTTCTCAGTAGGATTAGGTTTATGTGATTTTTTATTGTGATAGCATCGAATTGGAAGATGTTGAATTTTCATGCATTACTGTAGCAAATTGATTACATTTTATCTGAAACACCATTTTGTAATCTGATTATGCATTGCATACACTAGGTTAGCAATATTTCTCTTGCTATTTGGTAAAGAGTCAAAGATGACCTTCTAACTAGTGCTGATTGACTTGAATTAATTGTGTATGTTATGACTCGAGAAAGGCAGTTGTTCACTTTTTACCATTACGTTCGATGCTATAGCAATCTAGATATATATTTAACCTAATCTAGTGAACCTTCCAATCAAGTTGAACAATTGATACTCCACCCTCAATTGATAATAAAGCTTTCAAAATTTTCCAACCCAAACCAAAGATTCAACCTTTTTTTTTTTTTGAGAAAAACACCAATATATTAATCAATCAATGAAACAACGATTACAATCCTCCTCTGCACAGGAGGCCACCAAGGGGGGTAGAGCCCCCCTCCAAAAGAAAGACGTGTCCTCCAATGAGGAAAATAAAAGGTTTCAAACACAAGGCGAAGCACACGAGCTTTTAGCCAACAAATCGGCCACCCTCTTACAAGTTCTATTACAATGACAAAAAGACACATCCTCCAATATCAAGCAATTATGCCTAATATCAACAATGATGTTGTTGAACTCCAACAAATCCCTACCATCACCAACCAGAGCTTGGATTACCTCTTTAGCATTAGTTTCAACCACCAGAGGAGGAGTCTAGGGGCAAAGATTCAAAATATTTTTCAACCCCTCCTTGATCGCCAAACCTTCCAAAACTTTGACCACGCAATTCTTATACCCAGCATTTGTCCCAGCTAAAATCGACATCCCATTGCAGCCCCGCACGATCCAACCAATTTTTCCATCTCCCGATCTTGGGCAAACAGAAGCGTTAGAGTTGAGTTTCCAACAGCCCCTCGGGGGAGCCTTCCACATCTCCACTTTTGTCACAGCAGCTTTTCCCTGCGAATCTGACAAACCTAGAAAAGAAGCACAATAAGCATCAATCAATTTAGAGGTTTTAGACTGGAGCCTATGGAAATCAACCATAACTTTATTACTAAAAATATCATTCATGTTGTTCCATAAACTCCAAAAAGTAATCAAGGTCTTGAACTTTTCCTTTTTATCAATTCTTCGACATAACCCTTCTAAAAAATTAATGTCATTCTCCACCCTCATAAAATAGTCTTTAAAATCCACAAACCAGAGGAAAAAATCCAACCAAAGCGTGACTGCCATCTTACACTCCTTCATAACGTGCATATTTGACTCGCTATTTTTGAAACACAAAGGGTACCTTGTATCAATATCAATCCTCCGGTTGTAGATATTACAATTCGAAGAAATAGCACTTGCGATCACACTCCAGGCCCCCAGTTTTATTTTTGGAAAACAAGGGATATTCAAAAAACTATCCCACACAGCAGCGTTAGCAAAACCCCCAGAGGACGAGGCTATGCCTTTGTCTGCCAAATCCATGGCAAGCTGATAGGCACTTCTGACCGAGAAAACCCCTTTAGGGCAATGATTCCACATGTCTCATCCTTTCCACCTGCCTCACTGAGAGGGGTACTAAGAATCACCTTAACATCCTCCCAACATAAATTTTCTCTAATAACCGCCTCCCTCCTCAATAAGTTCAACCACCCTCATATTTCTCCAATCACACTTGTCCTTGATGACCCAAGGATTTCTAGATCTAGCAATCTAAGGATCATGACCAATCTCAATCTCGGTCTCATCTCCCACTTTCCATCTGTAACCCTGCTCAAACAACTCTCTTCCCTAAAGAATACTGCGCCAAGCATAAGATGGATTACTCCCCAATTTCGCTTTCAAGAAATTTCCATCCTTCAAGTATTTCCTGGCCAACACTTTCCCAAGCAGACAATAAGGATCTTTTAAAATTCTCCAACTATGCTTAGCGAGCATTGCTTGATTAAAAAGGTTTAAATCCTTGAACCCTAAGCCTCTAGCATTTTTCCTTCTACAAAGATTCTTCCACGCCACCCAATGGGCTTTACACCTCTCTCCATTCTCACCCCACCAAAATCTAGCACATAGTTGCTCCAAATTATCATTAAAGGATTTGGTAAGTTTAAAACAACTCATCATGTACGTAGGAATAGCTTGGCCCCCAGCCGCCCCCTAATTGAATTAAATAAGGCTTTTTTGTCTCTTTGATTTTGCGACGACATACCCAAGTGGACCTCCAAATTATAATTGATCTTAACACCTAGGATTCTACTAAGGTTAATCATCTTAGACCTGTCAATACACTCACTAAAAAGCACTCCCGACTTTTCAAAATTAACCGCTTGGCCGAAGGCAAGCTCGTAAAGATTGAACTTATTCCTCTTCTCCTTCTTCCTTAACTCACTTTGAAACCCCAAAATTTTTCTTTTATGTTTTTTTTGAAAACACACCCCAGACTTAATGGGTAAAATTGATAATACCAACAAATATCCAAAAATTGGATTTAATCATCAAACAACACATCATCTCCACCATCTCCACATTGGCAAAAGAAAAAGACACTAACGTGAACAAGAACCCGAGACTTTGAGAAGCACATATTCAAAGTATAAGTCTTCGACTATCGCACCGACTTTCCTTCATCAATAAATATTTACTATTATAAACCTTACATAAACCAAAAGCATGCATGTACATTGTTTTTACCAACATCATAACATAATAAACCACGAAGTAGTTCAAAAGAGAGGAGCCATTTTTACATGATGCTCTGTTTTCTTTCTTTCTTTATTATTATTTTTTTTTCAATTACACACCTCGACTAGATCATCACATGTATAACTCAATATACATTCCTCCACACATTAAAAGAAGAATATCAGTAAATCCATAAAGAGGAGAGTCTAAATTATTTTGAAT
Organism: Cyclanthera cordifolia; assembly: GCA_037832605.1. Taxonomy (NCBI): domain Eukaryota; kingdom Viridiplantae; phylum Streptophyta; class Magnoliopsida; order Cucurbitales; family Cucurbitaceae; genus Cyclanthera; species Cyclanthera cordifolia. The sequence continues at coordinate 23,601 of JBBMEG010077490.1, read as the reverse complement.
TTCTCTTTCTTTCAAACTCAAATGGATTAAAAAACCAACACTCTTAAGTATGGTTCTTTTGAGCAAATAATACATTGAAAATGGTCACCACGATTCCAAAGCAAGCATTAAAATACCAGAAAATTAAAGAAGGAACTCTTGAACTTGGCCTCTTGAAGGTTTTAGTCGTCGAATTGATCAAATTTAATGATTTAGACGATAAATTAAAAATATTGCTTGTTGTTAGCATAGAGATCAACTGGCAAAAACCATTAATTGAAGAGTATATGTGGTGGTTTTGATTTACTCATTCTCCATTTCCTTCCTAACAAACTAATTATAAATTCTTCCTACCAAAAATATCGAAAATTAAGACTAACAAAAGCCAAAGTGAATGGAGAAAAAATGATTTCTAATGAAACAAATAACTTGAAAATAATAACCCAAATCACACGAATTCTACAATAAATATTGAAAGTAAAGTAAATACACATAAATAAAATACATATAATTTATAAATAAATAAGTTAAATAAATCAGTTGGTTAACAATATTTGATTCATTTTAAAGTTTATGATTCGAGTCATAAGTTGAACAACTTATTTTTGAATAATCTACAACTAGAGTTAAATATTTAAGAGTATTTAATATATATAATTGTGAAGTGTAATTAAAATAATAATAATAATAATAATAATAAACAAAGAAATAATGAAAAAGAAAAAAAACAATAGGAATGAACGAAGAAGGAAGGAAAAAAATGAAAAGGAAGAAAAAGATAAAAGAAAAAAAAAAGCGCTGAATTACGCGCCAGATTATTCCTGCGCATGCCACACACGCGCCCGAATGTATCAAATATCAGACTACAACCAATACAGTCAACAAATTTTGAAAAAAAAAAAAAAAAAAAAAGCTAGGCTCTAGTGTTTTAATAAACAAAACACCAAGAAGTATTGAGCCAATAAGTATAATGGTATTCGATTTTATGCGCTTGAACAAGGGAGTGAGTTGCAAAGAGATATGGGGGAATCAATTAAAAAATTCCAAAAAATTTCGCCATACCTTGTTTGAGCTCCAAACCTTGTTCGACCCATTCTTCCATCTGGACCTTCCATTCATCCATTTGAACCTTCCACAACTCTTCACCCTCTCTTTTTCAACTTTTCAGTCAAAACACTCATCCCCAAAGTCTGCACGAAACCCTAAATTCAGAAACTCGATGACATAATTAGACGCAACAAATGAAGTATGGATAACGAAATCTTAAATGCAAAGAGGTTTTCTCGTGACATCTACTAGGGAGAAAACGAAAAGAATGTTAGGGCTGTGGGAGAGAGTTTTAGGGCTCAATTTCAAGTTACTTTCCGAACAACCCCTCAATTTATTATAAATCCATTAATTAGTCCTTTGTTTCCTAAATTAACACCCTTAATTCTTTTTAATCCTATATCCAACCTCACACTAACTTATTGGAGGCAAACTATTTTAATTAAGGGAACTTAAAAAATAATCAAATCTATAAGATAATTATAAGCACCGTCTACTCGCACAAAAAATTAACAAAGTAGTTTTTTATTAATGACTATTATAACTTATTTTCTTATAGTAAAGTATTAATGACTAGATATGCAAATATTTTTTAGATTGATTATATTTGTAATTATTTTGTTTCATTTATTTTTAATAAAAATTAAAGAAGAAAATACAATTCTCGTCCTTAGATTTAGAGTCTAATTTTAGTTTGTTCCCTACCTTTATATAATTAACATTTTTACCTTTGATATTTTAATAATGTTCACATTTTGTTCATAAATTTCAAAATTGAACATTTTCATCCCTAACATTTTAATAATACTCACTTTTACCCATTATATTTCAATATTTCATGACAATTATATTAAAATGTCAATAATTATAATTTGTAAAAACTTAAAATACTTTTTTTTTTTACAAAATACGGGTGTTTTTAGATATTATGACAATTTTTAAATTGTCATAATGTTAGGGAAACTTGAAATACCATAGTTTAAATGCAAAAAATTGTATGGCAATTATTTAAACTATCATGTTTTTTGCGTAAAATTTTTATTTATTAAAATATCAATAATTATCATAATTTTTTTTGTAACTTGAGCAACCACTTATTAATTTCCTCAAAAAAAAGAAAAAACGTGGTGTTTTTAGTTTTTATGTCAGTTTTTTTTTTTTTTATCAAATTTTTAAGAAAAATGGATTATCATGAAATGCAAAAATTGTAGTAGTGTGAGATTTAAAGCATAATTATTATTTATTATTTTCTTTAGAATTGGTTTTCAAATTCAAAATTAAAAGTTCAAATTCAAACACAAAATGTTACAATTGAAGATTTGGAATATAATTAATATTTATTATTTCGTATTATGTCTTTTAATATGAACCATTCAATATATTTTTAATTAACAAACTTAATTGACAAATTAATGTCAAATTTTTATTCTTCACTCCCTATATAAATCTCACATTCTTCAGTAAAAAGATACAACACGTGTTTGAGATTTTCAATCCTTCAAAATTCAAAAGCTCCTTACTGTTGCTCTCTTCAAAGTTCTTCAACTTTGTTTTTTCCATCTTGTCCTTGAGAAAGAGATTGTGTAGTGAGAATTGGTTAGTGATAGAGAAAAGTGTCTATCCACTCTATTGAGAGAGTTAATGTGTTCTTTACCTAAATTCCAACAATTGTAACGGTTTGATCCTAATCCGTGGAAAAGATTAAGTTTACTCTTAACTCGTAAAAAGAGTGGTATAACGGTTGGACTCTAATTCGTGGAGAGTGTCCAGCAAAATTTAAAATCCTAAGACGCGCTTGAGTGGTAAAATAAGATGAGTTTGACAAAACTACTTTAAAAATAATCGTGTCATTTTTTATAATTCATTTCTTTTTTATATTATTTCATAGTATTTCTGAGCAATTTAATTCTTGATTATTTGTTAGCTAAAATTTGATTCTCGTAATTTTTATTTATCTTTATAGTTATTTAAGTTATCATAATTTTTAATTGTTTCCAAAAATTTGATATTTTGTTTTCTTCAGCATATTAAAGAAAAAAATCATAAATATTTTAAAAAACCTATTTACCTCAGTATGGTTGTCATGCCGATCCAAAAATATATGAATGTGTGTATATATATATATATATATTATGTATAAATTAATATGTACACACATCACTGGTTATAGTTAATAATAATAATAATAATAATAATAATAATAATAAAAAAAAAGTATACTATCATTGGCCACACCACAACACTTGTGAAAGTGAACTCACATTGCTTATCCTATCTTCATATTACTCTCCCTGCATATTGAAATTTCAAAGAAGGTAAGAAGCAATAATAATGAAAAATATATATATATGAATTAGAAAAGCAAGTTGGATTATGTCACTTTCAAGAAGAGATAAGGGGAGTTTGGAATTGAAATCAAAAAATTGATTTCTGGTAAGTTTATATGATTTTGACTCATTAAACAAAAATAAAAACAAATAAATTTGAAAATGATTTTATTTATTTATTTATTATTATTTGTTTTTGTAAGAGGAAGAAGCAAGAATATGTATGTGGCTATTAAGAAGATGATTTGAATGAGAGAGAGAGAGAGAGAGAGAGAATTAGGGGTTTGGAAAGAAACAAGGGAAAGAGAAATGGGGGTTGGATTGTGACAAAACAAGGGCACAACTAAGATTGAGATGTGACTTGTCTGTCATTCACCACCATGTCATTTTATTTTTTCCTTTTAGAATGAATGATGCTGCTAGCTTTTTGGTGCTGTTGCTTGATGTTCATGTGTCTTGCAGGGATCACTTCAAACATATCTCCTTTTTTTCATTTTCTTTTATGTGTTTCGCTTCTTTACAAAATCTCATTTCCTCTTTTCTTAGATTCATTTACAAAATTCTTAATTTACCTCCATTTGGATTATTATAATTTTTTTGCTTTTATAACTCTCACACGAGTAGTTTGAAAGATGGTTCAAAAAAACTATAATTTATTATTTTATTTTTTAACTATTATTTTCTATAAATTAAGACGATCTACCTAGATACTATCATAAAGAAAATAAAGAAAGAAAGAAAGATAAGAACTTGTGTTTGTGAGAATGATAGATGTAACAAAGTAAAAAGATGATATTGTTGTCTCTCTCTTTCTACGTTTTTTTTTTAAGACACTCTTTCGATGGGTTTAGAGGAGATCTCCTCAAAGATCGATTAGTGAGTAATTGTGCACATCTTTATGTTAGGAATAATATTTATAGTAATATTTAATTAGATTTTTTAAAATATATTAAAATATTTGTTAAATATTATCTAGAATTTGTTACCAGATTTGCTATTTTATATTGTACTATATATATACTTATGGAACTTTAATAGAAAACAATAAGGTTCAAGATTTTCCGAAAATTGCCATGGTATCAAAGTGATGACTTCTCAAAATTTTATTATAGTATTAAAGATTCTTCAAGTTGGAGACAGTTATTATAGACCCGATGGCGTGTGTTGTTAATTACGGTTATTTGACGAATATTCATGAAAACTATGTGATTCGTATGATGCATGTTTATCATTTTATTTGCAGTATATTATGGTTGTCGACATGATTAGCAACAGTTTGTTGATTCGTGAAATATGCGCGGTTCGAGTGATGCAATAAGTCACCACATTAGCGATATATTATGTTTGGCTGCATGTTCGATGGAAGTTAGAGGATTCGTGAAATCCATGCGATTCAAAAAGTTCAAGATTTTATTTTCGTATATTTAGTTCCACGATGAGATCAACATCAGATATAACATTCGTGTATGCAAAAAGCAGTCACTTTTTTTCAAATTTGTCATGTGTATTTACATGATTCAACTTGAGTAGGAGACTTTACAAATAAATATGAGATATAATTCATAAAGATATAGATTTTGAATATTAATTGATGTTCTCGAAGATTTATTATATTTTATTTAAGACTTTTTGAGATTTAATATATCCATGTACTAAATGTATGTGTATGTGTGTGTATATATATGTATTCTCAAATTTATCATGGTATTAGACTGTGACGACCCATGATTTGAATAGGACCTTTCAAGTGAGTTCTTGTGACAATCCACTTAATAGGTAAGTTTTAAATTGTTTATTTAAAGTTTTGTCTTAAAATAATAATAATAATAATAATAAAACAAAACAAAACTTGACCCCGCCGACCGCGACCCACTCTGCGACCCGTCGCCTGCGAACCATGTCTCTCTCTCTTCTCATCCGTTGCCCGTCGCCGAACAGCTCGACCCTCGCCGTTCTCACATCGCGAACCATCTGGGCAATTTTCGGGCTCGGATTGGCCTGCTGGCTTGTAGTCGCGGGTAAACTCGATTTCTTAGTCAGTTTTCTGTCGTTTCGGTTATTCCTCACTTAAAATGCAGCTTGCTCTCTTAATCGTGTGGTTTGGGCTCTTTAGATTGAAAGGGGTTCGGAGCAAGTTTGCCGTCGGGGTGAGTTATTGGTTCGGGTTGGTCAGTTAAGGTTTCATTGGGGCTAAATGTTATTTTGTTGGGTGTCGTTTCAGCTTGGTTTAAGGTTTTCAGGAATCGCTTAGCGTTTACGGTTGTCCGTTTGATCTTGCCTTTGTTTTAGAAGCTTTGGGTAGGCCTTTACTTAATTGTAACCGAAGTCGCGTAGGTGTCGACGCTAATTGATGACCTTGGTTTCTTGTAGGAAAAGAGGCTTAAACTCGTTGAGGCATTTTTTGGACTCGCTCAAGCTGTTGTCGTACATTTTTATTTTTCAGTAAGGGATCTTAACAGGTGTATAAGTAATTGTATTCTTGCTTGGATGTTTGTTTATATGTTGTTGCTGCTCGTTATTTACTTATTGACTTTGAAAGCATGTGGTGTGTGATCTGGTAGGCTAGGACTTTGTTTATGTGTTGTTACTGCTCATTATCTATTTTTTTTGAATTTGAAAGTATGTGGTGTGTGATCTGGTAGGCTAGAACTTTGTTTATATGTTGTTTGCTGCTCGTTAAATTACTTATTGAATTCGAAAGCACGTGGTCTGTGATCTGGTAGGCTAAAACAATGATCTTATGCTGTCGTTGTCGTAGATATTTCATTGTTAATTTGTGAATAGACTTCAGGGAAGTGATGTATGACTTCTTCGTAGTTGTCTAGTTCAGAAATTGATTGTTGCTTGCTCGAGTCACTTTCCTTGATGGAATGAGCTCGTTGGCCAGACGGTCTAGGCACGTCTCCTCCCGCCATAGGGTGGTTTCAGTCAACTATAGGGTCTATTGTTTGCGTGACACGTCAAGGGGCGACCCATAGAGGTGAAGGGTTGAACGCAGCTAACGTTCCCTGACGGATAGAGGTTATTGTTGTAACAGGCTTCGCACTTTATTAGGGCGGTGATCGCTACATCGACCCAAAGTGTGGTGGGACTGACCATAGGGTCGATAATCTGCACTCAGGAACTTGGCATCTGCTGGAAACCTGGTCGTTCATACGTGTAACCTAGCTGAGTGGTCTAAGGCGTACAGGGTGCATAGTGGGAATCGAACATTGGTCGATTGTTCCTCATCGCAATAGTCGAAGCGGGATCTTGCTAGGTAGTGAGTAGTCGAACTTGCTTAGGCATAAGTGAGCACCGCGCTAGCAGGTTGGATCGCTCTCGGCTCGACACCGTGCGTGGTACCTGATGTGTTCGGGATTGATTCCACCGTGCCGGAGGGACCCAGGAAAACCTAGACGACTCTAGTGGTTGACCCTTGCCCCTAGGCACACTGCCGCACCCGAAAGAGTTCGGGTAGTGGCTTTCCAAGTCTCACGGCATTGGCATAGACTTAATTGTCAAGACATGTTTGCTTTCGTCATTATATGCTTGCGTACCAGTGAGGATTTCTCTCACTGAGTTTCACGACTCACCCTTCGTTTCATGTTGGCTGTGGCTTCCATCCACATGTGCAAGTCTATACTAAGATGGTTGACTGAGGCAGCTAGGCGACTTGAGGGGAAAAGACTAGTTGTTGACACGTGTCGAGTCCTTCTTACCTTTGCATAGTTTTGTATATGCATTATTTCGAATCATTTTGGTATTGGCATGTGTTTTGTTTTAAAACGAGCGCTCATTTGACTTTTGGATTAGTAGAATGTTTTGAAACTCTTTTGCAAGAAGTCTGTTTAAGTTTTATAAATGCCCAGGTTATAATTTTACAAGTGCGGTTTCTCCATTTTTAGGGGAAACTCTGCCAAAATTTCTAAAAGTATTTCATGCATAGTTCTTTGACACCTCAGTTTCCTTACGTGATAAAACCAGATTGTCACAGTTGGTATCAGAGCTCAGAGTCATAGATTCTGTAGACTCGCTCACTATGTGGGCTGTATAGGTATTTCCCCCAGTTGCAGCTGTAATGTCAACGTTCAAGTAACTTGTAAGAGAGTAATGACATGCATGTGGATGACATAAGTGTTGGAAAATCACATACTGATAATTGCCTGTTGTATGCTTAATGTATTACTTCTTGATTTCTTTGGGGTGCTCTAACGCTAATACCCTTGTTGTTGTAAAAGGAGTGCAATGGAAAACGAGCAAGTCCCTAAGCATGCTCCCGTGAAGGGTATAAGCAAAAGAGGTAGAGGTGGACTCAAAGAGGTAGGGGCCGAGGTGTCCAAGCCTTACCTGGCCTAGAGACTCCTCTAGTAAATACACCACCTGCGAGAGCCAGACAGGCTAGGAGGGAGGTGCCGCCTATGGTAGAGGCTGCTGCTCCAAATCCACCTATGCCAAGTGTTGCCGCTCAAGATGTTCCCTTGGCCGAACTAGGTCCAGGAGTGATGGCTGCACTGCAGTCTATGGTTCAAGGAGCTGTGCAGGGCATTGTAACTGCCGCTATGGGGGCAATGGTAGGGGAGCACCACAAACTATTGAGGCAAACGTTGGAGATGCTAATGATGATGTATTTGAAGGTGGTAAGTTCCTAAAGGAATTCAAGAAATAAGATCCTCCGATCTTTGATGCCACCTCAGAAAACCCTATCATTGCTGAGAGGTGGTTGGCGGCCTCGGAAAGAATTTTCAAGTACATTAAGTGCTTTGAGGCACAAAAAGTCATGTGCGTTGTATACACTCTACAGGATGACGCCAAGGATTGGTGGGACTCGGAGTTAGAAGCCTTACCTGAAGCCAATAAACCAACCACCTGGGAGGAGTTCAAGGTAATGTTCTTTAGCATGTACTTCTCTGAGGTGGAGAAGCATCAGAAAGCTGCTGAGTTCTTGATGTTGAAACAGGGCAATAGGCCTATTGCAGTTTATGAGAAGGATTTTGCTAGACTGTCACGCTATGCAAAGGATATGATTCCCTCAGAAAAGGTAAGAATCAGGTGTTTTATCACAGGTCTTCGAGAGGAGATTCGAGGTACTGTGGATGCCTTGGCTCCACAAACCTTCTCAGCTGCTGTGCAAATTGCGAGGAAGTTAGATGTACCTTATGCTAAGACCGCCATGGTCAAAAATGCCAAGAGGAAGTTTGATAGTGATGGATCATCTGGATCCAAGGATTAAAAGCAAATGAAACAATTTCAGAACCGGTTAAAGTGCAAGAAGCCTATGGTTGCACCTCCACCGAAGCAGCGTCAAGCGTGCAAAGGTTGTGGTAAAAATCACCTCGGAATGTGCAAATCTGGTGCCAAGACGTGTTACAATTATGGCAAAGAGGGCCACTTTGCTAGGGAGTGCCCTCAGACACAACCCAGGGTGGCTAGAGCTCAGGCTGGGCTTCACGTCTAGCGGTAGGGCCATATCTTTGCAACTAACAAGAAGGAGGCAGACCAGTCTGACGCCACGGTAGCAGGTACGCTACCTATCCTTGGTCACCTTGCATGTGTTTTGTTTGATTCCGAGACTACACAGTCTTTTATATCTGCTGATTTTGTACGCTAAGTTGGCTTAAAACTAGAACCTTTGGGTTATGAAATAGTGGTTGGCACACCTGTAGGGCTGAGTGTAGTAGCTTTTCAAAAGCTAAAGTCTGGGCAAGTAGAGATTGCTGCGGAATCCTTTGATGTCGAGTTAATAGTACTTCCCTTGGAGGAGTTTGATGCCATTCTTGGAATGGAGTGGCTCGCAGAGAGCTACGCTTCGATTGATTATCAAAACACGAAAGTGTCGTTCGATTTGCCTTCCTGGTTGCGGGTAAAAATTAAGGGAACCAGGGTTAAGGGTTGACCTTTGATTGTTTCTGCAGCAAAGGCTAGGAAATTGTTATCCAAAGGAGCTTTGGGGGTACTTGGCATCGTTGTCTGGAGTTGATAGTGCCGAGATGAGTGTTGACTTCGTTCCTGTGGTTAGGGACTTTGCCGATGTATTCCCCGAGAAGTTATCAGGTTTACCACCTCCTAGGGCGGTGGATTTTGCTGTAGAGCTATAGCCGAGAACAATGCCTATCTCTAAAGCGCCTTATAGGATGGCACCGGCTGAGTTGAAGGAGTTAAAAGAGCAGTTGCAAAAGTTGCTAGACATCGGTTTTATTTGGCCTAGTGTGTCTCCTTGGGGGGCACCGGTTTTGTTTGTGAAAAAAGAGGATCGATCGATGCGTTTATACATTGATTACCGGGAGTTAAATAAGGTTACGGTGAAGAACAAATACCCTTTACCTAGGATCGACGATCTCTTTGATCAACTTCAAGGAGCTGCAATATTCTCGAAGATTGATTTGAGGTCAGGCTACTACCAGTTGAGAATAAAGGAAAAGGATATCTCGAAGACAGCATTCAGGACGAGGTAGGGTCACTGTGAATTTGTAGTTATGTCCTTCGGTCTGACTAATGCCCCCGCAGCTTTTATGGACTTGATGGATCGAGTTTTTAAACAATTTATTGATAAGTTTGTGATAGTATTTATCGATGACATATTAGTCTACTCCAAGTCAGAAGCAAAGCATGAGAAACACCTAGAGGGAGTGTTGAACACCTTGAGAGAAAACAAGCTTTATGAAAAATTTGTTAAGTGTGAGTTTCGGTTGGATCAGGTTGCCTTCCTTAGTCACGTATTCTCAAAGCAAGGTATCTCGGTAGATCCGGCCAAGATTGAGGCTATAAATTCTTGGTCTATGCCTTCTAATGTTTACCAGGTTCGCAGCTTTCTGGGTTTGGTCGGGTATTACAAGAGGTTTGTTCCTAATTTTTCTAAGTTGGCAGACCGTTGACTCTTCTAACCCGAAAGAGTAATGCTTTTGTATGGTCTGATGCTTGTGAAACGAGCTTCCAAGAGTTGAAACTATGTCTGACAACCGCCCAGTGTTATCAGTTCGTGAAGGTCAGAAGTGTTGTGGTGTACAGTGATGCCTCTAAGAAAGGTCTAGGCTGTGTTTTGATGCACCGGGGTAAGGTGATTGCTTATGCCTCCAGGCAGTTGAAGTTATACGAGCAAAACTACCCTGCACACGACCTTGAGTTAGTTGTTGTTGTGTTCGCGTTGAAGATCTGGAGACACTACTTGTATGGAGATAAAATCCAAATATAAACGGATCACAAAAGCCTAAAGTACTTCTTTACTCAGAAGGATCTAAATATGAGGCAACGTCGGTGGCTCGAGTTGGTCAAGGACTATGATTGTGAGATCTTGTACCACCCTGGGAAAGCAAACGTTGTGGCTGATGCATTGAGCAAGAAGTCAGCTCATACTGCAGTGCTTGTAGTTCGCCAACACCTTTTGCGTAGGGAGTTAGAACGAGCCGATATCGCAGTGATGTTAGCATAAACTACTGCCAGGTTAGCTCAGATGACAGTACGTCCTTCTTAGAGGCAACAAATTATAGTAGGCCAGCCAAAGGACCCTAAAATGCTAAAGTTATTGAAGTTGGCGCGAACGAATCCAAACAGTGGGTTCTCGGTATCTTCTGATGGAGGGTTGTTGTTGAATGACCGTTTGTGTGTGACTGAAGATTCAATGATTTGTGAGGCGTTATTGAGCAAGGCGCACAACTCGCCCTTCTCGTGGCACTCGAGAGGTACAAAGATGTACCAGGACTTAAGACAGCTTTATTGGTGGAGCAGTATGCGCAGAGATATTGCAACTCATGTTAGTAAGTGTATTACTTGTCAGTTGGTTAAGGCGCCGAGGCAAAGGCCGGCAGGGCTTTTGCAACCCTTGGAGGTTCCTCAATGGAAGTGGGAGCAAATTTTAATGGATTTCATAGTCGCTTTGCCTACAACGCCGAAGAGGTTCTCTATGATTTTGGTAATAATAGATCGCTGGACGAAAATTGCTCACTTTATTCCGAGAAAGCCCACGTATACTACAGAAAAATGGGCCCAGTTGTTTATGACTGAAGTTGTAAGGTACAATGGTGTTGCGGTCAGCATAGTATCAGACAGGGATTGTCAGTTTACTTCTAACTTATAGAAAGAGTTTATGGAAGCTCTAGGAGCAAAGTGTTCTTACAGTATCGTCTTTCATCCGCAAACAGATGGTCAAACTAAAAGGTTGAACATGACTCTAGAAGACATGCTCAGAGCATGTGTGTTAGATCTTGCTGGGAGTTGGGGTGATCACTTGCATCTAATGGAGTTTACGTATAATAACAGCTACCAGTCGTCAATTGAGATGGCTCCCTTTGAGGCTCTTTATGGTAAGAGATGTCGGTCTCCTGTGTACTAGGACGAAGTTGGTGAGCTTCAGATGCTCGGTCCAGAGTTATTGCAAGTGACTATTAATGCTATACAAAGGATTATGTCGAGAATGCTAACGGCCGAGAGTAGGCAGAAAAGCTATGCGGATATTCGACGTAGATCCTTAGAGTTTGAGGTTGGCGACCATGTGTTTTTAAAGGTGCCTCCTATGCGAGGCGTGTTCAGGTTTGGAAAGAAAGGAAAGTTAAGCCCAAAGTTTGTGGGACCTTTTGAGATTTTGGAAAGAATTGGAGTTGTGGCTTACCGTTTGGCCTTACCACGAGCCCTATCCGCGGTCCACAATGTTTTTTCATGTTTCAATGCTACGCAAATATGTTGTCGACCCGTCTAATGTTATTGATTACCAACTCTTGACCTTTAATGAGGACTTGATTTTTGAGGAAAAGCTAGCAAGGATCCTTGAGTTTGATAAAAAGATTTTGCGAAATCGAGAGGTGAGCTTGGTAAAAGTTCTTTGGAAAAGCCAAGCAGGGAAAGTTGTCTTGGGAGCTTGAGGAGGATATACGCTCCAAGCATCCTGAGTTGTTTGACTCTTAAGCGAGCTGTCGGGGACGAAAGCCTTTAAAGGGGGGAGTATTGTGACAATCCACTTAATAGGTAAGTTTTAAATTGTTTATTTAAAGTTTTGTTTTAAAATAATAATAATAATAATAATAATAATAAAACAAAACAAAACAAACTTTCCCCCTCCCACCTGCTGCATTCTCACGCCCCCCCCCCTTCCCTTGCCTCTCTACCTCACTCCACCACCCCCTCGCCCGTGACCCACGACCCATGCCACCGCCGACCGCGACCCACCCACACCCGTGACCCCGCCGACCACAACCCACGCCGCGACCCGTCGCCTGCGAACCGTAGCTCTCTTTCTCTCTTCTCGTCCGTCGCATGTCGCCGAACATCCCGACCCTCGCCGTTCTCATGCTGCGACCTATCTCGGTAGTTTTCGGGCTCGGATTGTCTTGCTCGGCTTGTAGTCGTGGGTAAACTCAATTTCTTAGTCGATTTTGTGTAGTTTCGGTTATTCCTCACTTAAAATGCAATTTGCTCTCTTAATCGTATGGTTTTGGCTCTTTAGATTAAAGGCGTTTGGAGAAAATTTGCTACCGGGGTGAGTTATTGGTTCGGGTTGGTCACTTAAGGCTTCATTGGGGCTAAATGTTATTTTGTTAGGTGTCGTTTCAGCTTGGTTTTAGGTTTTCGAGGTTTGCTTAGCATTATTGGTTGTGCGTTTGATCTTGCCTTTTCTTTGAAGCTTTGGGTAGGCCTTTACTTAGTTGTAACCAAGTCCCATAGGCGTCGACGCTAATTGATGACCTTGGTTTCTTGTAAGAAAAGAGGCTTAATCTCGTTGAGGCATTTTTGGACTCGCCCAAGCTATTGTCGTGCATTTTTATTGTTAAGTAAAGGATCTTAACGGGTGTATAAGTAATTGTATTTTTGCTTGGATGTTTGTATATATGTTGTTGCTGCTCGTTATTTACTTATTGACTTTGAAAGCATGTGGTGTGTGATCTGGTAGGCTAGGACTTTGTTTATGTGTTGTTGCTGCTCGTTATCTACTTTTTTTAAATTTGAAAGTATGTGGTGTGTGATCTAGTAGGCTAGAACTTTGTTTATATGTTGTTTGCTACTCGTTAAATTACTTATTGAATTCAAAAGAACGTGGTCTGTAATTTGGTAGGCTAGAACAATGATCTTATGCTTTCGTTGTCGTAAATATTTCATTAATAATTTGTGGAAAGACAGTAGGAAAGTGATGTATGACTTCTTCGTAATTGTCTAGTTCAGAAATTGAATGTTGCTTGCTCGAGTCACTTTCTTTGATGGAGTGAGCGCGTCGGCCAGACTGTCTAGGCACGTCTCCTCCCCGCCATAGGGTGGTTGCAGTAAACCATAGGGTCTATTATTTGCGTGACACGTCAGGGGGCGACCAATAGGGGTGTAGGGTTGGACGCAGCTAACGTTCCCTGGCGGATAGAGGATATTGTTGTAAGAGGCTTCCACATTATTAGGGTGGTGATCGCTACATCGACCCGTAGTGTGGTGGGACTGACCAGAGGGTCGATAGTCTGCACTTAGGAACTTGGCATCAGCTAGAAACCCGGTCGTCCATACGTGTAACCTAGCTGAGTGGTCTAGGGAGTACAGGGTGCGATAGTGGGAATCAGACATCGGTCGGTTATCCCTCATCGCAAGAGTCGAAGCGAAAACTTGCTAGGTAGTGAGGAGCCGAACTTGCTTAGGCATAAGTGAGCACCGCGCTAGCAGGTTAGATCGCTCTCGGCTCGACACCGTGCATGGTACCTGATGTGTTCGGGATTGATTCCACCGTGCCGAAGGGACCCAGGAAATCCTAGGCGACTCTAGTGGTTGAGCCTGGCCCCTAGGCACTCTGCCGCACCCGAAAGAGTTCGGGTAGTGGCTTTCCAAGTCTCACGGCATTGGCTGGTGAGGCCCCTCCTCGAGAACTGTCTCAGGGTCATCAGGCCAGGTGACTCGGGTTCTCGGGAGTTGGGATGTTTTCCCTTCGTTTATTGTGATTTTCATAGACTTAATTGTCAAGACATGTTTTCTTTCGTCATTATATGCTTGCATACCAGTGCGGGTTTCTCATACTGAGTTTCACGACTCACCCTTCGTTTCATGTTGGCTATGGCTTCCATCCACAGGTGCAGGTTTATACCAAGATGGTTGACGGAGACAGCTAAGCGATCGGAGGGAAAAATGCTAGTTGTTGACACGTGTCGAGTCCTTCTTACCTTTGCATAGTTTTGTATATGCATTATTTCGAATCATTTTGGTATTGGCATGTGTTTTGTTTTAAAACGAGCGCTCATTTGACTTTTGGAACCGGATTGTCTGTTTAAGTTTTATAAATGCCCAGGTTATTTTTTTACTGGTGCGGTTTCTCCATTTTTAAGGCAAACTCTGCCGAAATTTCTAAAAGTATTTCATGCATAGTTCTTTGACAGCTCGGTTTCCTCACGTGACAAAACCGGATTGTCACAGTTCTATTGGTTATTATATTTGATTTTGGATTTTTGATCATTTTTTTACTCTAGAGGTATTTTGGTAATTAACCGTATGTGGAGTTTTATAATTAATTTGCTTAATGTGATAATTTTATAATTTCCTAGTGTAGAACAATTTTTATAATCTTGCTGTTTATTCATTAAAGAAAAAAAAATAAGTTAGGAAATTAATAATGGTGTAATCATTAGAAAAAAGAGAAAAAAATTAAAGATAATGATGATTTTGTAATGATTAAGTCATTATCAAACACCCTAACATCATTGCTTAACCATTTAGAAAACAATCATCTTGGAAATTTCCCTTCTCAAGTCCTAGGAGTTTTGCCACCTTCGTGATTTTTTTCGTTAGCTAATGAAGAAAGATAGGTGTATTGTCTCTACTCAAGAACCCACGATCAATTAGGTCTTATCGTGTGTCATTGATCTATTCGAGCATAGGAGTCTGTGTTCCGCAGTCGTAAGGAAACGCAAGATTCTTCCTCACCGTGTATGAAATCGCCATCTCAACCTGCCAATCGATCATCGCCATGTGACTTCCTAATAGAGGCTGCACGCCGCCACCTTGTCAGTGCCGCAACTTGCACCCTATCAGAGTGTGACACGTGTACATCTCTGAGCTACTCATTTTTGTGTGTTTTGCAAATGCTATCTTGTCTGCGATAGTGCATAAGATGCGTCTGTTTCCACCATGAGACACATTTGTTTCCACCTATGCTTGCCCACACGCTAACTCCTTGATTTCTATTCTGATATTTCCAGCTTTGGTCATTTAGGTATTTCATCATCTTAGTACATTTTGAGAGTCTGTTTCAAGATATGAGGTCTAAATATTGTATTTTTGCTAGCTTACTTTTCTAGGGTTTATGGCGTTTTTCTTGGAACTTACTAGGAGCATTCTTTAGCACTTTTTAACTAAAGACCTCTTATTGAGGTTGTGTGGATCCTATGCACTCCTTTATTTATGTTGGCTTGTTATGATGATAAACTGTATGCATGTAGGTATGTGAGTTGGACATAGAATTATGTAGGTGGTGAGATGATCTGGTTATTTAGTATTCTATAGATTATTTGTACGCACTGTATCTTGTGATGACTTGTGTTCTGTCTTTAGATTGCCAACGTACGAGTTGGTTCGTTCTGAATGCTTAGTATCGTGCTAGAGTGATTTATTTGTTACTGAGCATGTTGAAATCTTCATAAAGTTATTAGAAGTCATCATTTAGAGGCTATAAAGGATAAAATAGACCATGTCCGTTCAAGTAAGGCGGAAAAGGATAAGATGCACCATATCCCTTCTTTACTATTTATATTCTTTATTTTATGTTCTAGTAGTATGTCGAATGCATAAAATTTTCTGTAGAAGTTATTGCTCTATTTTGATTGATGTCCTTTGCATCATGATTTTTGTACGTATTATTTTTGTTAAGTAGTTGCATGTTTAAGTCAGAAATAAAGAGAACTAAGTTGATTAGCTAGGGCAAGGGAAGAAATAACCATTTACAAAGTAAGCATGTTAATTCATAAGAATGGCCGACCACCCACTTTTTGTTTGCATTTAACTTCGTTTCGAGAGAAATGAGTGACTAGAGGTCTCCTACTATTGTCATAGGTTATTATAGAGCTTTATTGGCTAAAGGAGAACTCTCATATCCATCCCACTAGTGAATTCGAACCACATCCTAAATGTGGATAGCATTAAGAGCAGATGTACTTTAGGTAAATGTATTTATGTGTAACATAAGTTATTCTTCATGCCACAAAACTGACTAATTAATGTTATTTGTATTCTTTTATTCATTTAACGCTTCTACTTAATATAGTTTTATTTCCATACCTGGTTTAATATAGTTAGTATTGTTCTTAATGTTGGACAATACTTGCCGCATAGAGCATGTATTTTGCATTCTTATTATAAATCAAATCAACCCACCTTTTATATGAGTGCTTGATGATTTTCAATCCATAATATGAAGGCATTAGAATAATCAATTTCTATGGAGATGACTTGAAAATTTATTACTTGATTTTAATTCAAAACGCACACTTTCATTTTCAAATGCCTGAGTGATGTTTGGAACTATGCTAATGCGAATTGCATTATAATTATCTATATACAATAGCACTGACCCACGTGTATTATTGCGCTCCTTGCTTGCCATCTCTTTCACGATCATCTCTTTCTCGATCGAGACTCTGCATCAGTTTTTCCATGATAGCGAGGACTTCGTCGTTTGTCCTATCCTTACCTCATTTCTCTTCTCCCCATGATTTCTCAAACTCTATTAATTATTTGAGAATCTATACTACAACCTTTGGCTCTAGCTCGATGATTGCTTCAGCTGAAGCTTCCTTCTCGAATCAAGCGGAGTTCGTTAAGACTGCTAGCTATGGGGCAACCTCGTCTTATGGACATGTGCTTTCTACTGCTAGCACTGTCTCACCTTGAACTATAGTCGCTCTTGAGTCCACTGTCATTGGCCCATAACATGGTGAACTCATGAAAGGATCTTTCAGAATCGAGGTGAATCTACCTGAGAAAACAATTAAATGGTGTTTGGAAAACGCTTTAAGCTTAGTGAATGGCAAAGCCGCTAATAGTTGCACACGAGTCTTCCCCATCGCTGCTTTTTATTGGAGGAAGCGAGGGTTAACTCTGCTAAAAATGGGATAATACGAGCTAGTGAGATTTGCGGAAACGAATTCTTGAATTCTTCTTTAGTTGATATTTGATATGTTGAATCTCAAAATTTATTTCCTGTGATACACAACGCATTAAAGTTTAGCTGGAAGCGTATTTTACTTCTATTTCCTGCACAAATAGCAATATCTTAGCGAGACTAACGATCAAACTCTAATGCCATCAGCATCGTATTTTACAGATTCTTTAACTTAATTCTATTATATGTCTAAAATGTCCTTTGTTTTCTTCATAATTTCTTATAATTGCATTGAATCAATGGAGGTAGAATCCGATGAAATTTAAAGCTAAGTTTGAGAATCAACAGGTCCTAGCAAAGGGTTGGAGTTTCTGCATAAAAGGTCTTAAAGAGTTTTGGCTCTTCAAGAAGACTTCTCAAATGATAAAGGAAAATAGTGCAAAATTGTTCATTTAGAAAGTAATGGAAAGGCTATGAGAGATTTATGGTTCAAATTGAAGGAAAGAAAATGATTTGGTTACGAAGAGCCTCATTTGATTGTAGAAAAATTGTGAATGAAAGAAAGATAGTAAAGGAAAGAGAGGAACATTTAAAGATAAAGGACTAGAAGCTAAAAATAGAAGGTCTCTTCATGGTCGGAGCCTATTGAACATAGATGCTAGAAAGAGAGGTAGGAAAACGACCTTCGTAGGCAAAGATGTTGATATCCATTAACATGTCAACACAAAGAAAATGAAATTGAAGAAAATGAAAGTTTGTATGGTGTTGTCAACAGAGTATGCGTTGGTAGCTGAAGAAGAAATAACTAGTCATAGTCAGATGGTCATGAGTGTGAGGAAATATTGAATGAAAAGGCGACTGAAAAGGCATGCTCGGGGTAGATGAAGAGCATTAGACTTGCCCACATGTAACACCAGTTTTCCAATTTAAGAAAGTTTGCCTAGATTGTACCATAAACAATACTTATTCTTTTAAATTGAATCAAACACAAAAAAATCCTGTTTAATACACATCACTCTAACAAATTCCATAATAAATGCTTACCACCTTCGGTAAATCGATATAACACAACTCACACTTGGCCATTCTCTCGACACTGATTATCACCCTGTATACATGGTTACAAGAACATGTATACTAAGAGGTACTCACTCATAAATGTACGTCCCACACATCCTTTAACTACTTGAATGATTGATCTGCAGCAATTATCGTACTAGTCGCACTAGTGTACCTCCTAGTTGTTCAACTATCAATCACAATCTCGAATACCAAGCTTGACTCCCCACTCTCCCAAGTACCTCTAAAAAATATGATGATCGCATACAACATAATTGCTCAAAGGGTCTTACACCTTAACTTCACTAAGCAGAGGTTCTTAGCATCACATCCATTAGCAAAACAACTTATCACACTTCATCATACAATAAGACAAATCACTTATTCAAACTCATTCACAGCTTGACTGATAGTATACAATTAAAATATACTTTAACTAACACCTCAGGTACATTATATTATCTTCAACTCACACGTATGACTACGCTCTTAACGAGTGAACCACAGTTAACAAAGCCCCCTACACTATCTAATGAGTGCAACACAACTTTCAAACTAATCACGTACCCTCAAAAGTGTGAAAAATCATTTGCAACCCATCTTGCACACTCAAAGTAGTGAAATTATACTAGCAACTCGCGAAACGACACTAGCAACTCATTCTACACTCTTAAAAGAGTGAAACACCATTAGCAACTCATCCTACACTCTCAAAAAGTGGAACATCCTTAACAACTCATCTTGCACTCTCAAATGATGAAATACCCTTAACAACTCACATTGTCCTCTCAAAAGAGTAAAACATCCTTTTTAACTCACCCCACATTCTCAAAGAAGTGAAACATCCTTTTTAACTCAACCATATTATGAAAGAAGTGAAACATCCTTAGAAAGTCACACTACACTCACAAAGGAGTGAAATACCATCATCAACTCACTCTACACTCTCAAAAGAGTAAAATATCTCCAACAACTCACACTAGACCCTCAACATAGTGAAAAGAACAGTAACTTATTATGCACATTCAAATGAGTAAACATCTTTATTGACCCACTCTACACTCTAAAAAAAGTGAATAATCACAAATACCTCACAATACATTATTCTCAATGGAGTGGCACGGTACTACCAACTCACTATACCCTCACAAAAGTGGAACATTACTAACAACTCATACTTCTCTCAAAGAAATGACAAAACACCACTAATAACTCATTCATCATTATAAAAGAGCAACACAACTACTAACTCTCACTAGTTTTATGAGCACTCATGCAACAAATAAGAATGTACTCGACATAGAAACATAACTACTTACCTACCAGCCAAGGTAAGATCTACGCATCACCCAACGCTTCGAGCTTTGAGCTCTTAAAACCTATAGATGATCATCCACTCAGAAATTGAATATCCATTGGCATGAATTAAGAATAAATGAAGAACGAGACCGTTGTCGTTTTCTTTAGAAAAGAAAACTACGTCGCTTAAGCATGAATCATTAACCACACGTTGCTCCAAAAAATGTCGCTTTGATCCTAACTAAAATGACATTAGTCCAACTTGATCAAAGTTTAACCTTGACCTTTCTTTTCTTTAATTAGGGTATTACAATTCTTCCTCTCTTAAAAAAACTTTCGTCCTTGAAATGTTTCTATGACTAGAGGCAAATCTTACTGTTTACATGAGCATCTTTTACCCAGACAAGCTTGTAGTTTGGGGGGGGGGGGGGGGGGGGGGGGGGGGGGGGGGGGGGGGGGGGGGGGGGGGGGGGGGGGGGGGG
>JBBMEG010077469.1:0-12173 GCA_037832605.1 Cyclanthera cordifolia | reverse complement strand
TATATATATATAATTCTTTAGCTCACTTTAACCATTGGAGAGAAGATAATACTTTGACCATTGGAGACAAGGCATATTTAACTATTGCGGAAAAACTATTGGAGACAAGGCATATATATTTCAAAAAAACTATTGCGGAAAGAGAAAGAAGTGAGAGTAGTGTTTGTTGTGAAGGGAAGGATAAAGATAATAAAACAGAATTAGGTGGAAAATAAGAAAAGAGATTGAGGGCGTCTTTGCCTACATCAAGAAAGGGAATGAAAGTGTTAATAAGTATGTGTTTGGATGTAGCGAACAGATGAAAAATATTGATGAAGTATGTGTTTGAGTGTAGAGTTGGAAAGAGATAAAAGTTCATGTGATGTGGGGAGATTATTTTTTTTATAAAATAAATAGTAGTTAATTATTATAATATTTTTATTTTTCATATTTCATAAATAACATTTTAAAGTTAAAAAAAATAAATAATAAAATTTTCAAAATTTTTTTTTATTATATATATATTGTTTTTATGGAAAAAAAAATCCAAAAAAGTGGATTACTATTTAAACTAAAACTAATTTAAATTAAAAAAAAAAAAAAAAAAAAATCTCCCATTCCCAATTATTCATTTTTCAAACACAAAGTAAATACACTTATGAGAGATGTTTTTTTTTCTTTTAAGTTTAAATTTGTTTTAGTTTAAATAAAAACCCACTTTTTGAGTTTTTTTTTTTCATACGTAAAAACAAAAAATGAATTTATGAGATGTATTTATTGTGTTAGAAAATAAATAATTGGAAAACTCACGCACGGGGTTAAGCCGAGTTATGCGCCGAAATAACTCAACCAGTATAACCCCGCCCCCCAAACACCCGGATCCTCGGATCCCTTCCCTTCTCGGGTGGATCCCCCCGAAACATACCGCCCCTCAATTTTTTTTCTTCTAAATAATGTATATTTATTTTTTTTAGCATGTTTTCCTTTGATAAAATAACGTTTTGAAATTTATTTGGCTTTTTTAATTATTCAAAAGAAATTTAAAATTTATTAGATTTTGATAATTAAAATTACTAAATAAATGAAAATAAAAAAATTCAAGTCATTTAATTTAATAATTAAAAGAAATCAAAATTAATAGATAAAATATGTTTTTATATAAAAATTAATATTTACTAATATATATTATAATATAATAAATTTCAAATGAATAAATTATCAAAACATATGTATTGTTTAAATCATATGATTTAACACCACATCAAAAACATTGATTTTATTGTTTGGTGGTAATCTATTTCAACATCAGGTCATGAGTTTGATGTTAGAAATCGATATTTCACTCTTATTTATTTGAAAGCAGTTATGCCTCCATGTAGGGTTTGTGGTTCCCTCCCCCAATTTTTACTAAAAAGAAAATGATGAAAAAACATTGGTTTAATTCTTGTTCTAAGGGAGTGTCTGAATTCTTATTTTAATTATGTTTTTTTAATAAATATTATAACAAAAATGTAATTAAACATTGTTCACACGAGATTTCGGCAAAGAAGATGAATGTGAGACACGTGTAAAAATTTGGAATATATATTTGTATTGATTTGAATATGTGCGAATGTGGAGTACAATCTCTAATGTGTTTCTTTGATTCTTTCTTTCTCATATACACATATTCCGAGGGCTTTACCGCATGTTCTCGAATGTAGAATTTTTTTCAAGGGCTTTGTAGCTTGTTCTCGAGGTTGGATTTGTTTCAAGGGCTTTGCAGCTTGTTCTCGAAGTTGAAGTTGTTTCAAGGGCTTTGTAGCTTGTTCTCGAAGTTGAAGTTGTTTGAAGGGTGCTTTGCAGCTTGTTCTCGAAGTTGAAGTTGTTTCAAGGGCTTTGCAGCTTGTTCTTGAAGTTGAAGTTATTTCAAGAGCTTTGCAGCTTGTTCTTGAAGTTGATTTTGTCTTGAGGGCTTCACAACTTATTCCCAAGATTGAGTTTGTTGGTGTTCAATCCGCCTTTAGCTTGTTGATCTTCTTGTATGTTGGTCACTGATTTGTTGATCTACTTTGGATGATCGGTCTTTGACTTGTTGATCCTGGGATCGGTCGTTGACTTGTCGATCGAGGGATCAATCGTTGACTTGTTGATCGATGGATCAATCGTTAAATTGTTGATCTACTTTGGATGATCGGTCTTTCACTGGTTGATTGTGGGATCTGCTTGTGATGAACACGATGCGTGTTCTTCGTGTTTGAGCGACTTATTTATGAAATCCCTTCACCTTCGATGTGCCTTTAGCCTGATCCTTAGAAATTTAGAGAGTCTTCTGTTCTTGTGAATTCTCTCTGGAGTTTCAAATTTCTGATCTTCAAGCTTCTCTATTTATAGAGCTTCCATGGACATTGGGCTTGGGCCTTGATGAGCTTTTGGGCTTGAGCCTTAGGCTTGACCCATTAGACTTGTTTACAGGTAAATGTGTCTTCATATGAACTTGGGCCACCAATTAAACTTGGATCTTATTTAATTTTGACCCAATTTCAAAAAAAAAAAACAAACAAACTTTTGATCCAATTTAATTTTGAGAAATATTGTCTCAAAAGTTAATTTAATTTTGCCATTAAATTTGAGATAATGACGTGACAATTTATGATTGACCGAAATTTCTCAGTCAACAAATGCCACATTTTCGAGGTTTGTGCACAAATATGTGTGGATGAATCTCGAAAAAAAAATGATAGTTTTAAGTTGCAACATGAACTTGGTTTTTGCTCATTTGACTCCATGAAGTGCCAATTTATTCATAAGTGCTTGAATTTAGGTCATACTTTTGAACATTTTCTTTTGACTTGGGCTTAATGTCGATTAAGTTGAGCAAAATTGGAACTTGCTTATATCTTTGAAAATGAAGTTGTGTCCATTTTATTGGCTTGAATTTAAGAAGATTTGCTTGCCCTATAATCTTGATTTGTAAAAAAAAAAAAAAAAAAAAAAAAAGTCATCCCAATTTCAAATGTTACCACAATGTCTTGAATGAACATGATGTCTTTGTTTGGCCTTAAGTGAGAGATATGCCCCATTCATGCATCTTCAAAAAGGTAGTGCTTGACTCAACCAAATAAGAGAGATAGATGAGTGGTAGTTAACATAATTAAATTTACCTCAACCTGCTATCTTAAGCTCTTAGGTTAATTAGTGATTTACATAATACTACTTGGTATTAAGACATAGGTCTTGAGTTCGAATGACGCGCAGCTCTCAGAACTTGGAAGCGAAGTGCAGCGCTAAAACATGAAGATATGCACATCAACAACATCCAAACTTGGAGATGCGCAGTCGTCAATACTTGGAGAGCGTGTGGCGAACCTCGAACTTAGAGAGAGAAATGACGACTTAAACTTGGAGACGAAGCGCACACAGTCGTCAGAACTTGGAGACGATGAAGCAACGTTTGAACTTAGAGACGAAGCGCAGCCACATCTGAACTTAAACAAAAGAGTGGCGACGACCTCAAAGTTAGAAAAGCAACAACACCTTTTAATTTAGAGAGAATAGTGGTGACGACCTCAAAACTTGGAGAAAGCAACACGACCTCGAATTAGGAGAGAGTGGAAGCGACATTTGAAACTTCTAGAGATCAGCGACGACCTTGGAAATGTTAAAGAGCGGCGACGATCTCAAACTTGGAGAGAACGTGGAGAGAACAATGACCTCAAATTTGTAAAGAGGGCAACGACCTTGAACTTGGAGAGAGCGTGACCTCTAACTTAGAGAGGATAGGATGACCTTAAAATTGTAGAGAGTGCGACAATCTCGAACTTGGAGAAGGCAACGACAACCTCGAATTAGGAGAGAGTGGAACATTAACTTCATACTTGTAAGAGAAATGCATATATCCACCTTGAATGTCTTCTTCATTAATTTTTTTTTTATTTGAAAAACATACTGAACTTAAAATTTTGTATTAAGTTGCCTACGTACCCTTTGATGGAAAGGATCAAATCATAACGTAGTTCAAATAATGTGTCATTTGCCTTTTAAGCTCATGCGAGCAGGAGCATCATGCAGTTTAGTCTCTTGCGATAAAGAGCATTTTATTTAGATGTCTTCATCACGGATAGTAATACTTAGTTCCATGTCATGAGGCACGGGTTGCTTATTCTTTAAATGTGCGAGGCTTTATACCTTGGAGAATATATAGAAGTTCCCAACGAAATGTGATCTTCCATCTCAAAACCAATTGATTACAAAAGGAGTAGTAGCCAATCTAGGATTAGACCAAATTTATCCAAACTTTTGAGATCATCAAATACTCGTTAAAGTATTGGTCTGCTTGTATAAGGTCCTCGAAATTTTTAGGAGTTAATATCCTGCATTAAGCTCTAGTACCATATTAGAAAATGTGGGCATCCATCTCAAAACTATTTGACTATGAAAGGAATAGTTCACCTTATCTTATAAATACGTTGAAGAATCTCACATTTTCAATGTGGTACAAATGGTCATAATGTGAGTATGTTCAAGACACCACAAAAAAAAAAAAAAAAATTGTTTAGAAACTAAAATAAATAAATAAATAATTTTTAATATAAAAACTAAAAAACGTATGAAATTCGAAAATATAAGAAAATGAAAGTTAATCGTCAACAAGAAAAAAGATAAGAAATGTCCAAGAAACTTTAGGAAACTAAAAGAAAACAAGGAAAGACAAAAATAAAAAGAAAAGCAGTGTTTGAAAATATAAAAGGAAAGCTTGTATGAGAAAATTAAAAAAAAAATAAAGTCTAAACGTAATAAAGAACATATGTTGCGAGATACAAAATTGTAAAAAATAAAAAATAATAAAATAGCAAGAACTGTTTTTTAAAAAACCATAACCAGCAAAACGTAAGAAAAAAAAAATGTGTGAGATCCACGCGCCAGAATATCCGTGCACATGAGATCCCACACCTGATTAGGTTGGAATCTCATAATATTCGGATATTATGTTGGCGTGCCAAACGCCAAAAAGGAAACCTTTCCTTTCCTTCCCGATAGGCTAAACAAACTCAGAATGTTTAATAGAGGGAATTATTACTCATGTACATTTAAGAGAAAATATCAGATAAAGAGAATTATTAACTATGTTAGAATGAAAGTTATGAAAGAATGATTACCTATATTTAGGCGTAAAAAATGACTATAAGTAAAACCATTGCATATTTAAAGAGTAAGAAATAATTGTGGAGAATGAAGCATAGTGTAATGATTATAGCAAGAATGAAAGTACCTATATAGACAACAAAAATATTGGAGAATGAACAAAGCACAACTAATATTTTAATGTACTAGGGTTCCGGAGGCTAGTCGTCAAGCTTAGGAGGCAACATTGTCCTCAAAAGTAGAGATGTCCCATATTTCATGTCTCGCTTTATTGTCAACCAAGATGTCAATGTGTGACAAAAGAAAATCATCCGCTTCTTTTCTTTTTTTTCTTTTTTTTTTGAATTGGGAAATACAAAGGAAAGTCATCCATGGGCATGCCTTGCTATCCAATTCTTGCGAAATTTACTGTTAAATTTTGTAGATAACAACACGAGAATTCTCCATGAAAAATACACAACGAATGAAATCTCCATGAGGAATTGTTCCTCCATTTAATTCTTCTTCTTTTATTTTTCTTAATCCCAAATTTATATAAACTTTCTTCATCTTAATTCAATTGACTAAATTTTAGAAGTGTTTTTGAATAGTTAAGATAAGTGTGTATTAGTTTCATATAGATAGTTAATTATATAAGAAAATTATTCATCCAAGTAAAAATTTCTATAAGTTCTTGTATATAAATGCATTAAATAATATAATATTATATATACACAGGGCGGAGAATGAGAATTCGGGATAGGGAATACATTCCCTGCCCTATCCTTGTTTATCTCGTTGAAAATTTTTCATCCCCACTCACTCCTTCATTCCCCCACCTAATTCAGGATTCACCGCCCGATTGGGGGTAGGTCCTCACTGGCATCGTGAAGAAAATGAACATTTCTACTCAAAAGTAAGAAGAGGATGACATTTTCATGGTGATTAAGAGTTCTTTCATCTCCTGTTGGAGGGGTCGGGTTACTTGAAGGATGTGGTTGACTATTTTTCTCATCATTTAGGAGAAAAGTCTCATCAAAAGTCTCATCATTCAGGAGAAAATGAACGTCCCCTCAAAGAATGGCCTTTCAATGAGCGAGGCTAAATTGTAGGTTGTAGCAAGACCCCGCCTTGTTTTCGATAGGAGTAAGAGAATGGACGTTCAGAGAAAATGTAGGTATTTCGTCGATTTCACGAACCTTCATATACGATAGGGATGCAAGACCCTAAAGAAAAGTCTCGCTCTTCCTTAATTTTTTATTTATGTCGATGATGCATTTTCTAAGTGAGTGTCCTCTGTAGGGTCTAAAGCTCAAAGCTCGAAGTGTTGAGTGAAGGCGTACACTACCTCAACTTGATGGTAAGTAACTATGTTTCTTTGTCATCTATAAACTTATTAGTTATATGAAGATTCAATAATTGAATGTGAATTTTTAGTTGTGTTTCAATCTTTTAGAGTAATGTGTGGGTTGTTAGTTATGCTTTGACTTCTCATGGAGAGACGTATGAGTTGTTAGTGATTTTTCACTCTTGTAGGAGTATAGTGTGTTACTGGTGATGTCACACACCATTGAGTGTGCATCGTGAGATGCTAAAGATGTTTCACTCATTTGAGAGTGCAAGTGAGTTGATAATGATATTTCACTCATTTGAGGGTGAAGGGTGAGTTACTACCGTTGTTTTACTTTATTGAAAGTCAAGTGTGAGTTGTGAGAGATGTTTCACTCTTTTGGGAGTGCAAGGTGAGTTGATGACGGTGTTCACACCTTCGTGAATGAGGGTGAATTACTAGATAAATTTCATTCATTTGAGAGTGCATGGTGATTTGCTAATGATGTTTCACTTCTTTGAGAGAGCATGGTAAGTTGCTAGCAAAGTTTCACTCTTTTAAGAGTACATGGTGAGTTGCTATTGGTGTTTCACTCCTTTAAGAGTGCAAGGCGAGTTACTAGTGGAGTATCACTCCTATGACAGTGTAAGATGAGTTACTAGTGAAATTTCACTATTTTGAGAGTGCGTGGCGAGTTACTCGAGTTGTTTCACTCCATTGTGAGAGTAGAGTGAATTGCTAGACGTGCTCCACTTTTGGAGAAGTTGTTAGTAATTTTTCACTTCTTCGAAAGTGTATGATGAATTACTAGTGGTGTTTTACTCCTTTAAGAGTGCAACATGAGTAGAAAGCCTATTTCACTCATTTGAAAGTGTGGGTTGAGTTGTTAATTATGCATTACTCATTTAACTGTGTAGTCGTACTTATGATTTGAAGGTAATATTGTGTATATGAGCAATACACAATTATTCGAAGTGTTAGTTGAAGCATGTTTTAATGGTGTATTATGGGTAAAAACATGTGATTTGTTTTTCTGAATGATGAAGTGCGATAAGTTAAGTGAGTTGATGGATGATCGATGCTAGGGACCTCTATTCAGAGTTAGGGTACATGACTCTATTACAAATGGAAAATGTATGTCATATAAGAGCTTCATTTTTCTCAGTGGTAGTTGGAAGAGTGAGGAGTCAAGCTTGATTCTTGAGGTTTGAATTAGTTATTAAAAAGCTAAGAAGTGTCCTTAGTGCAACGACCAGTGTGAGATTGGTCATTCAAGTAGTTAAAATATGTGTTGGAATGTATATCCATGAGTCTTTGTATATACGTTATAACACCTAATTAAAAACTCTAAGTAACATACAATAAATTACAACTAAAAGACAACAACCTAAGAACCTAGTATGTAATCTTGGTCCAGCTACCACAATGCATGGGCCACCGAACAAATCTCGTCGCAAAAACTCCATAGAAACCTGCTAGAGTTAGCAACATTGAAAGTGAGTATATTCATACAAAGTAAGTAGCTTTTCTGCGAAGTAACTACCATTCATCAATGGAAGCTACACGGTCACACTAGTAACTTCTAAACACGAATCAACCATGTCCATTATACTCAATATCTCATGACTGTTAACAACTTACAACACACCACTTTATCTGTCATGCACATTTACACTCCAATCCGAATACAACTATTTACTCACTAAGCTCCCTAACTAGAGCAGGTAATACCTCTGCACATGCACCACATAAGTACGTTACTCATGCCCCAACTGATAACTAGCATCACACTTTCGACTAGCAGGGGTGTTCCCACTTACTACACACCATTCTGAGGAATTACACCATAAACCCTTACCAACTAGGGTAAGCCGGTACAACACAACTCACACTTGGCCATTTTCTCGAACCCGGTTATCACTCTGTATTCATGGTTACAAGAACCTGTATACCAAGAGGTACTCACTCATGGATGTACGTCCATACACATATTTTAACTACTGGTTCGATCAGTCTCACATTGGTCTCGTATTAGTCGCACTAGCACACTTCTTTGTTGTTCAACAACCAAGTTCGACTCCATCACTTTTCCAACTACCATTGAGGAATAAGAAGCTCACATACGATATAACTGCTCTACAATCATATGCCCTAACCCCCACTGAGTACAAACCCTTAACACCGACCATTCATCTGCTAAAAGAACTTATCACACTTCATCCAACAATACAAATCACATATTTGTATACATTCATATCTTGACTCATAATATACTATTCAAACATATTTTAACTAACACCTCGAATGGTCATGTATTGCTCATGTGCGATTTAATATCCTTAGCATACAGATACGACTACATGCTTAAAAAGGTAAAACATAACACAATTCGTCACACACTCTCAAATAAGTGAAATTCCATTAGCAACTCATCCCCTACACTCTCAAATGAGTGAGACACCCTTAAAAACTCACCCTACGCTCTCAAAAGAGTCAAACACCCTTAACAACTCACCATGCACTCTTAAAGGAGTGAAACACCCTTAATAACTCACCATGCACTCTCAAATGGGTGAAACACCATTCACAATTCACCATACACTCTTAAAGAAGATAACACCCTTAACAACTCACCTTGCACTCTCAAATGAGTGAAACACCCTTAACAAGTCACACTGCACTCATAAAGGAGTGAATTACCATCATCATATCACTCTACGCTCCCAAAGGAGTGAAACAACTCTAACAACTCATACGATACACTCAACAAAGTGAAAACAACAGTAACTCATCATGCACCCTCAAATGAGTTGAACATCTTTATTAACTCTCTATGCACTTCCAAATGAGTGAAATATCACCATCACCTCATATCGCACTTTCAATGGAGTGGAACACTACTAGCAACACACTATACTCTTATAAAAGTGAAACAATGCTAACAACTCATATGTCCCTCAAAGAGACAATAAACCACATTTAACAACCCATATCTCACTCTAAAAGAGCGCAACACAATTAGTAACTCACACTAGTTTTCTAAACATTCATACGACAAATAAGAATGTACACCACATATAAACGTATCTACTTACCTCCAAGCTGAGGTATAATGTAAGTATCACCCAATGCTTCGAGCTTTGAGCTTCTAGAACCTACAGATGATAATCAACTCAGAAATGGAATCATTAGTACAAATCGAAAACAAATGAAGAGCGAGACGATAATGTTTCCTTTAAAAACGAAAATCGTGCCGCTTAAGCATAGTCAGCAACTACGCATCGCACTCAACATTTCTTTGATCCTAACCAAAATGACATCAGTTGTACTTGGAAAACGTTTAACTTTAGCCTTTCTTTTATTTAATTAGGGTATTACATAGGTTCTGGCAATCATTGATACATGGTGGCAATCAAGATTGATGGAGTGGTCAAGTGTAACTTATGCTATACTAGTTTACTCTTGGTGGTAAAGGTTTATGGTGAAATTCTTTATAATGGTATATAGTTAGTGGGATCACCACTCTCTAGTTTGGTTTGAGTTACTTATGTAGTTATCAGTTGATGCATAAGTAATGTACTTTAGAGTTGTAAGTGCAAAAAGCTTAGTGAGTAAAGAGTTGCACTCTAGATTGGAGTACAAATGTGCGTGTTAGATAGGGTGGTGTGTGATAAGTGTTTGACCACGTGAGATCTTGAGTGCAATGAACAAGGTCATTCCATGTTCAAGAGTTATTAGTGTGATCTTTTAGCTTGAATTGATAAATGATAGTTTATCATAAAGAAAAGCTACTTACTTTGTATGTATATACTCACTCTATGTTATGATGTTAACTCTGACAAGTTTCAATGTAGTAATGGTGGTGAGCCTTGATTGTGATCGTGAGCTATGCGAGGTGGTAGCTAGACTAGAGGCCCGAATTTAGAATTCAGGTTGTTATCTTGTTGTAGATGTTTATAGTACAACCTTGAAGTTTTGAGAGGTGCTATATGGGAAGAATAAGGTCTACCCAAAATGTGAAGAGTCAACATATGGTAGTGTTTGAACAAGGCTTAAAAAAGGCTTGGGATGTAGGATAGTGTTGTTTAATAGAAAAAAATGATCAAAACAAAGAAAGACAAGGGAAAAATAAATGGAAGGAGTAAATGGGTAAAAAATTAGGTCTAGAGGAAGAAGCCTTCTGATGAAATCTCTACAAAGAAGCAGTCAGTGATGCCTCGAAATAAGATGTTAAAATTGGA
This sequence comes from Cyclanthera cordifolia, assembly GCA_037832605.1. Taxonomy (NCBI): domain Eukaryota; kingdom Viridiplantae; phylum Streptophyta; class Magnoliopsida; order Cucurbitales; family Cucurbitaceae; genus Cyclanthera; species Cyclanthera cordifolia. The sequence continues at coordinate 1,520 of JBBMEG010077469.1, read as the reverse complement.
GAGGAAAACCACTCTGCACTCACCGACGTGGTAAAGCTAAAAGCCGATGAGGGTTTCGTTGTCATAAACTATGGTGATTTAAGGAGTCAGTGTCTTCTATAAGGACAGATGTTAGGCATGCTACTTAAGAAACTAGCATGGTTAGTGGGGGTGGCAACAACGCAATCGAGAAGGAGGAGACTCTAAACCAAGCCACCGATCTAATCGGGGCGAATTGGTTCGGGTGTAACACAAATAGTTCGATGGACTCGACCTCATTCTTTATCTGAATTGAAGACTTTTTTAAGACAAATGGCCCATCAATTTAGGCTTGAATACTTCTTGTATCTAGTTCGAAGTTCATTCCTCTAGGTTCCTTTAAGCATTCGTCTCTTGTTTTAGGTTCTTTATTGTCTATGCTTCGATTGTATCTTGCTTGAATTTTAGTTTAGTTGCTTTTTGTCCTGATGTGTCTCTTACAAAATTTTAGTCTAGTAACTTTTGTCTTGTTACGTTTCTCCTTTTTGCTGGTTGATAAAGGTCTCTAAATAACACTGAAACCTTAAGTCAATTCAAGAGATGGTTATGATCAATATTGTCTCGTCCCATTTTATCTCTGGTGGAGTCTTATACTACAATCATCAATATTGTCAACAATTTATCCCTTAAAGAATCTCAAAAGTCAACCACTTGTGTGTAGACATTGTTTCTTATAATACATTATTGAGTCGATTCTTAGAATTTCACACAAAAAAAGGTTGTTGTTGTCTCTGGCTTTTCGATATCATTGTGTTCCTTAATCTATATTCTTATTGAGAGTCCAAAGTTCGATATGTGGATCGAGGTCTATTACATAGCAAGGGCTTTGCTCCCTCATTTGATCATCTTTTCTTGTAATGGAGTATCTATACCTTATATCATGGCTATTTATTTGAATGAAGGTTGAGTTGTTTTCAATAATAATAATAATAATCTTAAGAGAAAATTGCACAAACCATCCCTAAAGTATGATGTTTGTAACAATTAAGTTCTTAAACTTTCAATTTGAGTAATCACCTCCCCTAAAGTTTTAAAAGTGAATTTTAAGAGATTTTTATATGTGAGAAGATGATAAATTGTCAATATTTAGTCTTTCTTTTCTCTCTCTAAAAGTTTCATAACTACTTACCTCTTATAAATTTAAAATGAAAATTTTATAAAATTAATGAGTTTTTTAAATGTATATATTTGAAAATTAATGCGAGCTTTTTTTTTTATTATTATTTATTTATAGTCTTTTGTCATGTTTTTTCTATGGTATCTATTTGGTCTAAATTTCAAAATTTGTAATTTCTTTTTTTAATAATACACAATAAAAATCTTAGGGCCCGTTTGGTGGGCTGTTTCGGGTCAGGAAGGGTAATTACCCGGCGTTTCGGCCGCCGGATAGTTTAAATTCGCGAACCCGGCGCGTGAATACGGCCAGGTTACTCGCGGTTTCGCTCCCCACTCACTCGCGGTGTTCACGCGCTCCACTTACCCCCAAAGACCTGTCGTTCCAA
>JBBMEG010077448.1:0-12175 GCA_037832605.1 Cyclanthera cordifolia | reverse complement strand
TCTCATTTTCTCTCTTTGTTCAAGAAACATTGAGACATTGATTTGATTTTTGCTTCCGCAATATTTCATTTCATATTCCATTTTATCCCAACAAAAACATTCTCATTGTGTTATCTTTGATGTTGAAAGTTTTTGAGATATCTAGATTAGTTTTAAGAGATTTATCGCTAATAGTACTCATAATAGTGTTATTAGTGTCAATATGAACCATGGATGTCCTCCTTTGGAATTGAGTTGGTATGTGGATTATGTCACATGGTCTTAATTATCTGTTTTGATCTAAGATATGTTCTTTATACACATCTTCTTTCTTTAATTTTGGCATTTAATTGTTAAACTGTACACGATGATTGATGGATGTGTATCTTCTAACATTGTATCCGTAGTTGATTGATTTTGTTGTGCAACAATGCAGTTAAAATTAATTTCTAAATATAAAAGTAGTTCGCATCAGTTAAGTCTTAAACATTAATGAGCACATGAAAATACAAATGTACGTTGTTATTTGTAGTCAAGTAATTAATGCTAAGTTGTCTTCACATGGATTGGTTATAACAAGAATTTAACATTCTAAATTGAATGTTGCAAACAGAACATTGAAATTGAGTTTGAACAGTTTTGAAATATAAATTCTGGACGACATGCTAGATGCGGGAGACGTTGCTTTCAATAGAAACAAATCTCAATCCCCAATGCAGGTGCAGTTGATTAGACATAATGAAACAACAATATTAAGTAACTAGGTTCAAATTAGTAATAAGAATACAAAGATCATTAATTATGACAGTTTTATGGTAAGAAGAATGATTCACACAACACATTCATGTCTTCTCCTAAAGTACATTCACAAAAACTCGAGCTTCCACTCAAAGTTTACTATTTTCAGAATGTAGTTGACATACATTATTGGGATGGATATTCCTAGCCACTCTCTAAATATATAAAATCTTATATTAACCTAATTAATGAAAAACAGTAAGAGGTCTTTAATTGCCCCTTTCGCCCAAAATATAACAAAAAGAAAACAAGAGGTGGATGGTCGGTTGATCCTTGTTAATTAATATACTTACTTTGTTAATGATTACGTCTTCCTTATCCTAGTTAATTGATTTGATTTCATATTAACTCAAACATGCAACTACTTAATACATAACCAAAAACAATCCATGCAACAATAATAATGCGATGAACATTAAACTATCCGCATGATAACTTATTCAATATCAATTTTGCAGGTAACTAGACTTGCAATATATAACTAAATTATAAGAAAAGTAATAGAGATAAATGAAAAGTAATAATTGAAATAACAGAAATGTAAAATAGGAATGCATTAAAAAAAAGATGTTCATAAATCAAGTGATAGAACAACTAAAACATAAATAAAATAGACATTAAAGATATAAATGAATGAAAGTGAAAGGGATGAATTGCTTGTTTGTGCTATGTAGAAGCAATGTTAGGGGACTATCTAGCGGCTACTTTGATGCCCAACTTCTTGTCATGATATTTGATATCATGCTCTCTACAGTCACAACGCCATTAACTTTTGGAATTATTTTCTCTCTCATTCTGGCCAATTGTTGGAAATTCAACTACAAAATATTAACTCCCTTTCTGACTTCATAATTAACATGGAATATGTTGGCAACAACTCCTTTTTATAGGACAAGTCTACTCTATACTTACCCTTGATTTGCACCCACTACACCATTTCATAATTCTAGTTTGTTATTTTGAGACGTCTTCAATTGTTGCCAAAGTATTTGATTTGGCCAAGCAAAATTATATTTCGGCTATTCATCCTCTCTGAGATGTGCATATGAGATATTCTTTTATTTTTTAGATATTTTATTCTAATTTCGGTAGATTATGGTCACATTGTTGATATCTTAACTTTGTGAATGCTTTCGGAATTTGTATTCTTGTGCTAACATAAATGCCTCACATTGTTGAGCTTTAGCAATAAAATGCGAGAAACAGTTAATAATTATGCAATAAATATGCATTTTCAGCATTTTTCTAATCTATCTTGCTTGAAATGACAAAGTAGTGTTTTTAGTCTAATTTCCATATAAATCATACAATTCCTATATTTTTAACCTTTTTAAATAATTGAAGAGCATGAATTTTTGTAAGAAATAATGCTAAATAACCTCAAAATTGAGAGTTATCACAGTCTCAAACTTAAATTATTGCTCGTTCTACGCTTATAACCATGTAACAATCAATTTTCGACCTCCACCAAGTTTGTAAATACATTGTTTTCATAATGATACCAGCATTAGGTACTATATTCAAAAAAAAAACATAAACTAAAAATTCCTAGTCTTGGCTTTTGGCTTTTGGTGATTTGAAATTTTCGTGACTATTCTTTGTCCCTTATATTTTCTTATTTCATACTAGAATAATATTCCAAGTGCTCCTACTAATTAATTGCTTCCAGCTTATAACCATCATTAATTAATACTTAAGATTCAATAAGTTTGATTAAAGTAGTTGCTCATGACATTTCTGATCACATACATTTTTTGTAGCAAAAATACCCTTAAAGATTTGTAATGCTTTTCACATTCTCATTCAGGCTAGCATTGATATTCAATCTATGTAAAATTTCCATAGTTCATAGAATGACACTAATTCTACTATTCAATACATTTAGTGAACAGGATAAAATTTATAGGTCAAAGATCTAGGGTGAGTTAGGATTTTAAGATAAGTTGTTTAACCAGACCCATATTACCAAGCAAGCTTGGCGTCTTCTTGTAAGTCAAGGCTTATTTGTGTTAAAAGTTTTAAAAGGGAAATATTTTCCTAATATCACATTTTTTGGAGCTTCTCAAAATACTAATAGATCATTTATTTGAAGGAGTGTCTAATGGTGAAGGAGTTTTACTATATAAAGGCTTGAGTTGGAAAATAGGAGATACTTAGTTTGTTCTTATAAAAGAAGGATAGATAAATTCCTAGACATATGAGTCTAAAAATTACTCAGGGCACTCGGACAAGAGAAAGTGAGAATGTTGATGTTATATTGACTAACGATGGTCATTGAAATGGAACTCTAATACATAAAAATGAGGATACAAAGCATATGTTGAGCCTTCCTCAAACTAATAGAAGTAATGAAGATATTCCCATGTGTTTTTACGAAAAGAATTGAATCTAATCACAGGCCTAGCAAGTAACCTAAAAGCTTGACCTCCTATAAGAAGCAAAATTCTTAAATGACTAAAATAATGGGGCTCACTTCATACATGGGTAATAAATTAACAATAAAAAGTGAAACAATTGTTACTTAGTGAAAACAGTGAAAACTTAAAAACCAAGTTCTTTATAAAACAAAAAATTCAGAGGGATCTCAAAGAGTAATTAAAGATATGTAAGTAGGGGTATTACAAAAACAACAGAATAAAACATTGCAAGAATAAACATATAGATCATAATGCATTGCTCCATATAATCAACATCAGTAATAAGGTCAGCATCTTGGTCCAAGTACTTGAGAAAAAAAACAATCCACATGAAAATACGTGAGTTATGAAACCCAGTAAGGATCCTTTACTCGAGATACAACATGTATAAAGTCACTAAATATAGTAAGAAATACAATATAAGCTGAGAATACATTAATAATACGATCAAGGGGTACATGGCTCAAATCTTGTAAATGCCATTCATGAAATGATGACACCATTAAGAGAAGTCTAATGGCAAATGCCATAGACTAGAAAGTCTATCAGCAAAGGTTTTAGTTCAAAATATCTTTAGAGGCCTCCGACCCACTTGTGAAAATTGGATAACCATGCTAGTGAGACTCACCTTTGCGAGAAGATAAAATTGATAACTTGAAGTCTTATACACTCGATGTGAGGTGATGATACCAATACTAATCACGTAGAGATATTTCCCACATTCTAAGCCTCAACAAGGCTCCTAGGAATTTTCAGGAAAACACTAGAAGGCAGAGCTAATCATTCGACCTTTTAGTCTTCTAACGTTACTACAAGCACGATAACCCCATCGTCTCACACTTGATTAACACTTATATATGCTACACGTGTCTAGGTCACATTTGGTGTAGACACCGGCACGTGCTATTAAATCATAAGGTTTCATTTGGGATACTATACATGCTATCTATGGAATATTAGACATCTCTTGAGTCCTTTATAAGACATCAAATCAATAAGTCCCCAATGAAACAATAGTGTTATGCTTGTTCACCGTGGAATACCATGTCTAACACGTACCAAACATAAGCTCATGGATATCTAATAACAACAAAAAAGAAAGCAGTAAATCTACATGCTCATCTTAGTCTAGATAACAACAGTAGTACAAATACTACGGTTAGGGTACATGTTATCATAAAAAGCAATCATGAATACGAGTCAAGAGACAACAAGCATAGAAGCCGAGGCAATAGATATACATGTTCAACAACCACGAACCATGGTTAGGGAAAATGAATCTTTACACTTGTATGAATCCTTAAGCTAAGATGACCAAGATAACTCAACGTCCAGACAAAGATTGAAAGCAATCACAAGTAAGATAGTAAACAAACTAGTTAGAACTAACACCGTAAACTATAAAAATATAGTCGAGGCGTCAAAATTACTAATGAGAGCGAATATGAGCAATCAGGACTCCACCAACAGTATGCTAGAGCGTGCTAAACACACTACGAAAGGACAATAATGTATGCTACAACAAGACTTCTGATATGCTCTTGGGTCAGCTCAATAGGTATCTCAAGACTCAAACCTACACGGAGCTTAAAATGGAGAACCACTACTCGAATGTGGTCTCATGGTTTAGCGTGGCCAACGATGCAACTAATCCACTCAAAATCACAAGATCCACGATGCGGCATCGCTATAGAACTGTGGCAGATTCGAATTTAATGTGCATGCTCTAATGGATATTGCTTTGACACAACAATGGAAATTTTTAGCGGAAAGCTTAGGAGTGAAGCTTCGACGTATGCAGCTTGCCGAAAAATCAGGTGGATGAGTGGGTAAAAGTAGTTGCTTCGCTACTCAAAAAACGATGGGAAGGACAGAAGATTTGCAGCTCAAAAAATGGAAGAACGAACTAATTCTAAGATAGAGCGAGGTGCCGACTCGTCCACCTGAGTTACGGGAAGTACAAAAGATTTGCAGCTCAAAGAGTAGAAGAACGAACTAATTCTAAGATAGAGCGAGGTGCGAATTTTGAGGCACGGTGATGATCGGGTATGAGAATAAGCATAAGATATAGAGAAAAAGCGGCCAACTTGATGTATGAAAACCAAGGAGGAAAAGACAAAAAGAGATATTTATATCAACGCAAAGATCCAAGAACATACCCGAATGCCACTAAAAGCTAAATTACCAAATTGCTGTTTATAGTATAAAAGGAATCTAGCCTTCCTTAAGTCAAGGCTTCTCAAGTCCCTTAGGAGTCAATCAAGTATTTTAATTCTCAGAAAAGCTCGAGAAACCAAAAAATCACTTAAACCATAGGTTGTTACATCTCATCTTCAAGTAACGAAGTTAGTATGGTTTAGTGGAGAAGAGTACCTTCCAAATAAATGTTTCAATTCCAAATAAATAAAAATCTTTAGTTGAATGTTTTACGATGAGTACCTTCCAACACCTTGTGCTCTTCAAGATTACTCTAATGGGTGTAGGAGGTGTGATGAGGTCCTCGAATCTGTTTATCATACTATTTAGGTTTTCCCTCATTCAAGAAAACATAGGAAATTTAGCCCTTTTATCTTATGAAATGGTCGTTATGTATTCATAATTTTAAAGAACTCCTAACGTGGTTTTACTCTGTTCTAAACAAAGAAATGTTCGACCCTTTAGTTTTTATCGTATGTTTGGGAATGTGGACTAATTGCAATAATGTGATCATGAATTCATGGAATGATAGGAAATTACTGCATATTTATTGGGTTTATTGTCAAAATTATTATCTTTAATACGAGGGTGTGTTTGAGAAAGGGGAATGAGAATGATTATCGGATTAGTAATGAGAATTAGGGGAAGAATGAGAAAGAAAAAGATTATGAGAAAGGAAATAATATTATTTGTGTTTGAGGTGCATGGAATGATTATGGAGAAAATGATTAATTGTGTTTGGAATAAAGTGATGGGTATGATGTGATTGAAAAATAGTTATGGGGAGAATAAAAGTTGTTATGAGAAGAATAGAAAGTACTTAGAAGAAGAATAAAAAGTGATTTTGGAAAAACATAATTATGTGAGGAATGATTCTCGGTGGCCCAAACACCGGGAATTATTCCCTTTCCCATTATCCCTCTTCATTAATGGTAGCTAAAACATACCTTGTGTGTCTTTTTTTCGGCTCTGCATAGTGCTTTAAATTATAAAATGAACTATGATACTACTTTTAATTTTGAAGGTCATATCCTTAGATCAAAGCAAATATTAGAGGCAGCTAAAGAAGTCAAGGCATAACCAATCTAGCGATTTTTTTTAAGTTATAGACTGGGGAAGCTTTGGCTATTCGTGATGAAATCCAATAGGCTATGAAGATTAGAAGTAGAGACTGATGTGTTAACACTTATAGATTAAGTTGCCAAGTAACTCCAAAGATATATCGGAAGTGGGAGTTTCGTTGCGTGATATTTGACAAGCGGGCAAACTCGTTGCCTCTGTTGAATAAACTTTAAGCGATTAAGAGTAATCATTTTTAGTGGTTTTTAATTTCAAGAGTAGCGTAGATGAAGATTAAAAGCTAATAGTTATGAAGATGAAAGGTCAAGAGTTGTGAAGATGAAAGGTCAATAGTTGTTATGGAGAAGATTGTAATGCCTATAAATAAGTTATTCTTTCCAGTCTAAAGATATAGTTGTTGTAGAAGAAAAGTGAAATACAACAAAGAAACACAAGTAAAGTGTTTTTGTTAGTAAAGTAAAAAGTTTTGTCTCTTCAGTCACAGAAAAGAATAGTAGCCTGATTTTTACAGGCTCACACCTTGACCAAGAAAGTGATACCGTGATTTGAACAATATGGCTACCGTTCAGTCACCTCTTTTTTATTGGTCTGTTCTATTTTTGCGGTACTTTGTTACATTTGTAGTAGTTCTTTAAAAATGATAGATCACTGTACTAAGAGAATTTAGGCATGGTACCTAAACAAGATTGTTTATAAATGATAAGATTCAACGTTCGAAACCCAATTATTATTACTGTTTTGATACAAAAGTGATGAATCTAGATGATATGGCAAAGTGGAAATGTTTTTTTCTTAATCAAGTGTTCTCTTAGACGAATTTGCTTGTGTTGTAGGCCTTGCATGGATCAATTTTCTTTTCAATGTGAATATTGTGAAAAAAATTCACCTCAATTATTAAATAGGAAAAGACTAAGTTTTTTTGTTTTGTTGAGATTAGAAAAATTAAAGGGGAGAGATTCGATCCCATGAATCATAAGAATACAAGAGAATGAATAATCGATCCAATACATATATATATATATATATATATTATATTACTTATTCCTACAATCATAGGCAAGATGGCTAAGATTGGTCAAAGACCTTGTGTTAAATATGGAAAAGATCAATTATAATGACAATAGAATGATTACTCTTAATCGCTAAGATTATTAAGTTTTGAAAAAAAGAGTGGAATATATTTTATATGTGAATGCTCTATATCTTTCTGTATTTTTACTTGCAAAGTCTAACAATAAAGTTGAATTAGATTGAGAAATATGTCATAGGAAATTATGTGGCATGATAAGACTTTGGATAGAAGAAAATAATCTAAATCATATTAGTGAAGAAAATCATGCACAGGCTATGTAGTATAAGCCTCGAGTCTTTGTATACCCCGAAAATTGAGAATAATGAATTGTTTTTTATTAAACAAATGATGGGTAATTTGAAGTAACAAGAAGAAGTGATAACTCTTAATCAGAGAGTTAGTTTTGTCATTCTAATTTTGATGAAATTCTAAATCATTTTGTGTAAATTATATGAGTTAGAATATCGGAAATTTTGTATAAATGCAAAGTCCACAGCACTAGGAGATGCATTAGAAGTTTTAATTGAAAATGCTAAAAGTATGGAATAAAATTAAATTTTGGATACGATTTAAATTAAAAGCAGAAAATTTGTATGCGACTCCATGGCCCAATGGATAAGGCGCTGGTCTACGAAACCAGAGATTCTGGGTTCGATCCCCAGTGGAGTCGCAAGTCGTTTTTGGGATCAACAAAAAACAGAAAATTCTTAAGTCTCCTGTCCTTTTTTTTATTGCAGCAAATAGGGAAGTGAATGGCATCATATTTAAGGACTAGTTGAGTTGCCAAGGTGAATCCGAGGCATCACCATTCCAGAATACCAATTCTAGAATACTAGAAAAACCAACTCATAATTACAAGAACTCGCAATTATGGAGGGAAAATTTAGAGGACCCAATCGTTCCTTATTGAGATTCAAAATTTGAAAACCTAAAACTAAGATCTATAAAGCATAGCGGCTCAGGCAGAGAGAAGAAGCGTCAAAGGCCTATAGCCATAAAAATTCCATTTTGAGTTTCCTTTTCATTCCCCAGAGCTTTCAAGGTTTGTTTGGAACCGTCGGTGTTCGCTTGTCGATCAACTCCTAAAGAAGCTTCTCTTCTCTTTACTTTTTCTTAGTTCCCCATTTTAAGTTTTATTAGTAGATGAACATTTATGTTTAGGTTCATTGTTTTTCTTACGTTCTGATGAATACTATCTTAAATGCCACTTCTTTACATTAATAATGTTCATATCCTTGTTGTTTCGTGTGAAATTGCTTCTATTATAATGGCTTTTGACTTTATCAATTATTTTTGTTCCATCTAATAGCATGATGAACTAAACGTTTTAGGTAAATGTTAAGGGAAGGGAATGTAGGTAGCATCGTGCAAGGTACAAAGAAGTTGTATAGTTTTATGTGTTAGTTGTTTTTAATAGCAAATGTCGATCGACCATCCACAAAAGCTTAATTATCGTTCACAGCGAGAGAGGGGGCAATGAAAGATCTACTAATCATATTCATTAACTGATGTTAGATCTGTGGCATGTTAGGGGATAGTTTAGAGATAATCATCCCATCAATGTGATATTGCACGATTTTAAAATCTGCGGCTTAAATTGAAAATTTAAGTTACTATGAATGAATACGAGAGCAAATATTCGAAAAACGAATTGCAAAACTTTTGCCCTACCAAAAAATTACCCCGATTTAATGCTAACTGTAACCTTGTTTTCTCATTGATAATTTTTCAAAGACTTTTTGTTATCTTTTTGTTTTCAGCATTGCACTTTATCTATTTGTTAGTCACATCTTGACCTGGAATTCAATCACATTTCCCTTTCTTTAACCCATTTGACTCCTCAGTTTAAAAAAACTAGTCGTAGTTTAATCAATCTTTGTGGGATAGATATATTAATACTTATAACTTGTTGCATATTCGACTACGTATACTTCCAAATGCGAATGTGAATGTGTGTAAAATTGGCAATGCATGAGCCATTCCTTAGAATTAATTAAAGTTTATACACTCTCTAAGTTTGCATCACATTTTTTACGCTGCTGTCGGGGATTGTTTTATTTTACGATTAGTTGAGTAAATTAGGAGTAGTTTTTTTTCATTGTTTTAAGGGCTAGTCACTTTGCACTGTGAAAATTACAGGAGCTATAGGTGCATTGACGATGAATTTCTTTTATATCTTGAACCACAACGTGCGTTATAAAGAATGAGACGAGTGCGAAAAACTAGAATGAAAAAAGAATTGAATAACTTTTTACCAAATGATCATCGGAATCGAGAGGAACCACGTGAAAATGCCTCTGTCCCTAATGCATTGAATGCGAAGCACATTAATCAACCAATTAATCCTTTTCGAGTTTAAGATGACAGGAATAGAGCAATTCGAGCGTATGCTAACCCTTTAATCGATGTGTAACACTACTTAAATATTCATGTGTAACACTACTTAATTATAAGACCAAAAGTAAGGATTACTTACAAAAGAAAATGATAATAAGTAAGGAACTCAAGGTACACAGAGTATTCTACAATATCTTCTATCTCCCCCGCCACGAGTTCTTAAAATACACCTACATTTGGGAAACACAAAAGAAAACAAAACATAATCTGAGGGTTATTTCACCATCATTCTTATAGGCCACTCCTTAACATTAAGTAAGAAATGAACATAATTAAGCTTCATAGCGAAGTTTTCAACACAACAAACCCATGGCCACAATCAACGCACACACCTCTAATGAAATAAATACTTTAAAACATACATGCTAGCAGAAAGCTCATAGATTAACTCCACACTAATGGTCTTTCATAGACACTTACCCAAAGACATACTTGTTGGGATAAAAATGAAATATTAAATTTAATATTGCGGAAGCAAAAATGAAATCAATGTCTCAATGTTTGTTGAATAAAGAGAGAAAATGAGAGAGTGAAACAATATGAATATGTTTTTATAAAAAAATAACTTTTTGGTGATACACACTAATATTGTAGAAAATTCTATATCACAAAATAAGGCACTTAAATGTGTTTTCAAAATTATAGTACCAAAAAAGTTGGTTATAGTGTTACAAATTTTCTTAAGGATTATTCATCCTTATATAGGAACAAAAATTGAAACTATTTATTACATATAACTTACCTCATTTAAAAATAAAACTTAAGTGATCTTAAAAGACATAATTTAAATAAAGTAAGTTATAAGGTCAATAGAAACTTATGAAAACTTAAACAGTAAATAAAAACTTAAATCAATCAATTAAAAAAAAACTCATAAAACTCAACCATACTAAAGAAAATGGATTCTCATTATCATGGCAAATCTAGTTACACAACCAACTCCTACCCAAGCTCAGTATTAAGGTATTAAGCGTAATATAAGTCCCCACAAAATAATAAAACTCCTCTTTTATAAACAAGCCTCTACCACTCACCTCATCCTTTACCCTTTCCTACTTCAACTAATCGTACAAACCTCCTTGGTATCCCTTAAACAACCACCATAACAAAAACATGACAAAAGTAATTCAAACACAAAGTAAAACGTGAAATACCCTTCACCTGTGATTAAGAGTCTGCTTCCTCGTGTCGCTCGACCGCTTCCTACTTTTGCCCCTCATTCCTTTAGTCGTGCGCTCGGATACCTTTCGAACAACACCATATTCACGCCAGTGAAGAAATCGTTGAAAAAAACCCTCCCCTCACGTTCGTCTAAGAACCACACCGCCCCTAGCTAACCTTTATTCTTTTCTCTTTTCTTTTTCCCTTTCCTCTTTCAATCCCAAATCCAAGTGGTCTGGGCCATTTTTAGTGGTGCAGGTCAATGCTAAAGGGGCAACAAAGATACGAAATGAAAAGGAAGACAAGGAGTTTGTGGTGAGCGATCTACATTTGAAGCATTATTGGAATGAGGATGTCCAACGCGGCTCATCCTCATGGTCCCTCTCTGAAGAATAGAGTGGATGTGATGCATGAAGCATGCATGAAAAGATGGAAGAACTAATTTAAGCTCCAAGTACTGTTATTGTTCTAAGTTTTTATATCTGTTATGTAGAAGTTTGTATTATTGCTAGGTTAGGTTTGTGTTGTTAAATTTTATTCTATTAGGATACAGTTATTTCTAAAAAATTAAATTGATGGAAGCTTAGTATGCACCTAGCTCGTATCAGCATTTGCATCGGTATGAGAGTGCAATGGCAGACAAAAAAGAAACAGAATTCATCTTGCAATGTAGCCGCCGGGCACTAACGGATAAAATAATAGTCGTTGCAGCACCCACGACTAGTTCCACATTCAAGATGTTATTGTTGGAAGCGTGATATAAACACTCACAAAACAAAGAATTCAAACAAAGAATATTTCACTTTCATTGAATAACTCTCAAGCTACAAACTTGATTGACACTTTTCTCTCTCAAGCTCACTTTACTTTTCCTTATGCTTGATGCTTGATATTTCAACATATACAACATCCTATTTATAGGACTCAGTGGAAAAGTCTAGATCCATAATTCACATTTCTAGATCTAACTCTCCTTCTAAATTAAAGAACCTATGACTCTCTCAAATTAAAATAAAAAAACTTAACATGTATTTATTTTCTTAACTCATAAGATTTATTTTCATAACTTACTTTC
>JBBMEG010077426.1:5000-10694 GCA_037832605.1 Cyclanthera cordifolia | reverse complement strand
CCTATTAACTAAATTTGGACACGCATCTTTGTTGTGTTCTACTTTTTAAAGGAAAAACTAATAGCTAAAAAAAGAAACCACTTTTCACAAAACAAATGAAATTAAATGATAAATCTGATCCTTTACTTTCAAAGTTCTTTTTTTTTTTAACTATTTTTTCAGTATATTAAAGAAAAAAACTTGTTTGGTGTAGTGAGAAAAATTGAGAAGAGATGAGAATAAATCATTTTATTTGGTCGGCCAACTTCCATTACAACAATAATTAATTTATTCTTTCATTTTCTTCCCTCCTTTTTCTTTACAGTCATAACTAAACATGCCTAATGGTTCTCTATTTTATTTAATTTTTCTTTTATGCAACAACATAAATTATAGTCCGAAAACAATTTCCAACCTAGCTGATGGGCCCAGCAACTTCGTTTTTGAGCTAAACGAAGCTTTCAATTAAAGTAGCACTGGAGAATAAAAATTTTCAAAAAGGAAAAAGAAAATAAGAAGGAGGTGTTTGGATTTTGTTGGGTTGGTCAAGGAGAGGAGAACAATGAAAGTAAGAAGAGTAAATGAAATGATATAGGATATTAAAGATTTGTTTCAAATTGATATTTTAAAAAAGAGGGGTTGATTTTTTTTTTTTTTTTTTTTTAAAATTTGGGTTTAGAATAAAGATTGTTTATTTTAAATAAAATTGATAAAATTTGATAAAATATCGAAGAAGAATTGAAAAGAGCTTGAGATTAAAAAAACAAAAAAACAAGAAGTTAAAGAATGACCTAGAGTCGGAGTAGTCAGTCGAAAATGGGACCCATTACATTTGCCAGCAAAAATCAAATGAAGGAAGCCATATTATCACTTTTTTACTCAGAAATCGGTATAAACCTAAAAATAAAAATATGTTTATGAGTGGGTGGCCCCACCACGAAGACAGCTGATAGCCGGTTGCCAATGGGCACGAGCAGCTCCACGCCGTCCACATCAGTTACTTTTATTTTTTTCATATTTTAAATTCTATAGGAAAATTACGACTTGGTCCTTTTCTTCTTTTTGTAATTACTTACTTTACAGAAGGTTAAGCATGGTATTTTATACTTGGAGACGGAAAAAAGGCGAGTGTTTTGTCAAATGATTGATTACAATTACAATTTTTTTATTTACCGAGTCCACTACTTTATTTACTGGCTGTAAAACTTTATTAGCTAATTTAGTTAGAATTTATTTATTTACAAATGAAGTATTAGCATTATTATTTTCAAATAAATATAAATTTAATATAAAAATTTTAGATCAAAATTTTAGTATTAAATTGAATTATCATCTAATAATAAAATTAATAAAATTTAACTTATTTTTAAACGCCAAGAAAAATAAGGAAAAAAGAAATATATTTTTAAAAAACTAAATATTAAATGAGACCTAAATAACACAAAATAGTAATTCCCATCATCAGTTAGGCATTTTAAAACTACTCAGTTCTAACCTACTAATACCAAAATTTAAACCGTTAAATTAGGAAGACTAATTTCTATCTTAATTTGTTGAAACCAAATTTATAATTAACCTTCATTTAAGTTATACTCTAAATGTTTTATCTTCTAGGTATTTTGTCATTATCACACAGTAAAAATATACTTAAAAGAAAATTAGATCGTACAGTGAAAGCAGCGAAAAAGAATGTGGAGGCACGAATTGGGCAAATAAACTCGTTTTTGGATTTATCATAGCTAAAGATCTAAAAAAGAAGGAAAAAATATTTCTCAATTAAACTAGTGAAAATGAAAAATCAATTTAACTGTTAGCGACGAATGATTCTCTTTGCTGAATTTACCATACAGATGAACCAGCAAAAATCCTAATCCGTAGATCAAAGGTATCGAATCGCTGATTTGATTAAGGGTAAAGGCAAAAAGGAAATCTCACATGATCTGATATCCTACCCTATTTCTTAAGAAATCAACAAATTTATCGATGCAGAATTCATCTCAAAGTTGACTTCACAATTAACACACCGTGACATAGTACCGCACAATTTCAATCAGCAAAACGGAATTCAAAGAGAAATTAAGCACAAAGACAGAGTCACACTGTGATTGAATGAAACCGAAATCGAAATTAATTAAAATCGGAAGAACGGGAAAGAATCTGAAGAACATCGACGAGACGATCTATGAACATAACAATCAATCGATTCACCGCTACACAAGAAGAAGATCAATCGCGGAAAGGAAATAACAAAGAAAATCGAAACCAGCACATCGTCTTAGATCTTTTCATGAGGTAACGAAGAAGTAAAAAAAGTAAGGGAGCGGAGAAGACAGAAGAAATCGATGCAGAATCAACAGAGTCGCAAAAGCCAGCACAGAAGTCAAGTGAAACGAAACGCATAAAAGAGAAAGCAAGACGATATTACGAGATAGAGAGAGAGAGAGAGAGAGAGAGAGAGAGGTGAAGTTACCTGGAATTTTGGTTAGCGGAGGCGTTGCTCTACGATTTCAGCGGTTTCGTCGCCGTGGAAAATGGGGGACAGCGGAGGATACACCGATCAAGGTGGGTGGTAGGAAAGAGAGAGCGGAATCTTCTTGTAAATGTTTTTCTTTTTTAAGAATAAATTGAATTAAATGTCCCCTGGAATTGTTAATATATGGTTTTTTTTTTAGTTTATCGGGTTTTTTTTGGGGTAGGGAGTTATTAATTTGGTTAAACAATGAGGTGTAAGTATTTGAATCCAAGAAATTTAGATGGTTATTTTGAATAGTTATATATTTAATTTTTAATAATAAATTCAAATAAATTTAATTTTTAATAATAATTCATTTAGATATAATTATTTAGATTGTTTATGGTTTGGAGTGATAAATATTTTAGGTATTAACCTTTTCAATTTTTTCTTTCAAAAATAAGAAAACCTTTACAAATTTTAAACTAAATTGGAATTATACTGAAAAGAGTCCTTTTCTTTTCTAAATAGTTTACTAATTAATTTATCTTAACAAAATTGTATTTTCAATTACTGACGTGGACCCTGGTGGGGTCCATACAGCAAAGAGAACAGAGGATAGTTATAGGTCAATTAGAGCAGCCGTGTTAGGACGTTCCATCCACATTAGCCTTAAATACCGCTTATATTACACTCTCTAATTTTTTAATCTAAATTATAATTTTAACCTTTTTTTTAACTGGAAAACATTCATTAAACTAGCTAAAAATATTTTATGATAAATTATAAATTTGGGAAAAAAGAAAATTAGAGTTTAGTTGTTGTGATATAAAATTTTAGAATTAATTTTAATGGTTCGAAGAAATATAGAATTTAGTCCTATAATTTGAAAAAATATAAAATTTACTCCTTATGATTTGAAAAAATAGAACTTATTTCCTATGATTTGATAAAATCCACAAAATAATTCATGTTATTCGTAAATCGTACGTGAATTAAATACGTAGATGTAACTTATGTTATACGAATGATGCATTTTTTATCCAATCAATTTCTTATCTCACACACTCATTATAAAACATATAAATAACTAGCATCTGCATATTTTATTCACCAACAATTATGAACAATATACATTATTTTTAGATTTTATCAAATTTCAGGGATTAAATTATTAATAAATGACTCAACGGTGTGGTCCGAAAAAATCAAATACACAAAACTAATGAATGACTCAACCGCGTGGCCTGACAAAATTGATGAGAAAAAGTAGAAAGTAATTGAAAAAAATGAGAGATTTGAACTAGCTAAGTCATTGTTAAATAGAATTAAAGCTCAATCTGATTCAAAAGACAAACCGATTTGGTCTTCCAAAGTGTTGATACCGAAAAATGGTCAACTAGATCAACGATAATATTTGTTTTTTATCGGAAACGAGAAGCCTGGAAAAAAGAAGAAATTTAGGCACACTGATGTGGTGTAAGTCATAAGGCCTCTGATGCCTAAGTCAATATGAGTTTGAGAGAGTAATTTAGAGGTAGCTTTTAGAACTTAGAATAGCTTACATAGGTTCTTAGCGAAGTTCCACTTAGATTGAAAATGGAGAATGACCTAACTTCTTATAGCAGCCGAACTTGTAACTGCTGCAGCTCACTTAATGATGGCTTAATGATCGGTAGTTTCAAACGTCCGCCATTAAGCCAGGAATGAATACCGACGTAACCCCTAATCATTACTCCTTAGAAGTGTAACCATATTGACTTGGAGGTTACTTGGACTCGGTTAGCCTTCGTAGGTCATCAACTACAAGGCTGGCCCTTTGAGGGTGTAGCCTTCTTGGTGTAACTCTAGAACGTTACCCCTAGGGGTGCAACGACCTAGGATGTCACTTGGACTCAGTCGCCTCTTAGGGGAGCCTTGACTTCCCCAGCTTTTCTCCATTTTACGGGGTGTTCACCTGCGACCATACCCTTAGGGATCGACATGGACTAGGTCAATCCTGACCTCCATGGCTTGTCCCCCTTAGGGGCGTTCACCTTTGGTGTAACTCCTGATCGTTATCAGCAGATCCAGTTAACACTTGGACTCGATCGACTCTTAGGAGAGCCTGGCCTCCACAACTTTCCTCCATTTAGGGGGTGTTTGCCTTCGACCATCTCCTCAGGGATCGACTTTGGACTCGATCAATAATGACCTCCATGGTTTGCCCCTTTAAGGGAGCTGTTCACCTTCGATGTAACTCTTAGGCATTATCGGTGGATCCATTTGTCACTTGGATTATGTCGGCTCTTAGGGGAGCCTTGACCTCCACAAATTTCTTCCTTTAGGGGGTGTTTGTCTTCAACCGTCTCCTTAGGGATCAACTTTGGACTCGGTCAATAATGACCTCCATGGCTCGCCCTTAAACGAAAACTGTTCACCTTCGTCGTAACTCCTGACCGTTATCGATGGATCTAGCTATCACTTGGACTCGGTCACTCTTAGGGAGTCCTAACCTCCACGACTTCCCCCCTACGCGGTTTTCGCATTCTTAAGCCGACCCTCGAAGGTTCGAGGCTGCAAGGGCGACCCTTAAGGGGTCGAGACCTTTCTTGGCCCACCCCTGAGGGGTCTGAACTGATTTGGCCAACTCCTAGGGGGTTGTGGCTGACTTTGGCCGACCCTCAGGGAGTCGTGGTCGACTTTGACCGGCCCCTTAGGACTCTCGACACCCTTTGGCCGACCCTAGAAGGGTCTCGACCTCTTTTGGCTGACCCTCTAGGACTCCCGATACACTTTGGTCGTCTCCCGCGGGTTCGTGAACGACTTTGGCTGACCCCGGGGACTCCCGACATCCTTTGGCTGACCCTCGGGTGGTCCCAACTTACTTTGACCGACCCACGGGGACTCTCGACACCCTTTGACCAACCCCGAGGACTTTCGCCATCTTTTGACTGACTCTCGAGGGGTCCCGTCTTACTTTGGCCGACCCCGAGGGACTCCCGACACCTTCTGGTCGATCCTTGGGGGGTCGTGGCCGACTTTGGCTGAACCCCGAGGACTTTCAACATCTTTTAGCCGACACTCGAGGACTCCCGACATCCTTTGGCTGACCCTGAGGGGTTTTGACCTTGTCCGGGTATTCCAAGATATTTTAGCCTATAAAATAAAGTATCGATGGGTTCATCAATAAAAGTATTTAACCAGTTTGAAAGAACTGATTTTGTTAAGCAGATATTTGAGCAAACTTTCGTGAAGCAGACAACACGCCTTATGTGTAGATA
>JBBMEG010077426.1:0-2500 GCA_037832605.1 Cyclanthera cordifolia | reverse complement strand
AATTTTGTACTAGATTAACAAAATTTTACAATTGATTTCGATGGATCTTTTTTATACATCAACACGTACTTAGTACTTAAGATGTCGGACATAGGGTAATAATAGAGATTATTTTTTATTTTTTTTGTCCATGAAATTTGAGGGAACTATACGAATAATTTTGGAAAACTACAAAAAAAAAAGAAAAAAAAGAGGCTAAATTTATAATTTAAAAGTAAAATTAAAGGTCAAAATCCAAACAGCCCGTAAGCCATAAGGAAACTTTTTATAACGTCACGTCTTCTCACACCTAAACATCTCTTTCTACAGTTAACAATAAAGAAGAAAATAGGGAGAAAATGGTGAGGCTTAGCTGTAAGAATGAACCCCCAATCAATGAAGATGAGAAGAAAAATTTCCACATGGGATTGATATTATTATTGATAATATTTCATTAATTGCAATTTATTCTTTTAACACTTTTCCTATATTGTATTGTTGTTATTATTATTATCATTATTATTATTCAATTTTCTAGTTTTTTTTTTTAAATCAAAATTTTTTGCTTGAGTATATCCAGGTTAATTTTCTAATTTTACTCGCTCTTCTTTAAAATAGACAAAATTTAAACATAATTCAATTGTTTTTGTTTAAGTATATATTTTCAATTAAAAAATTACAAAATCGAATAATTATATTCATCCATGAAAATTAAGATAAGTTGTAACGTCATGTTCCATACCTATAGTCTTTATTTAGTTATAAGAATTGAGTTAATTAAAATAACTTCAACAATATCCACAAATAATGTGTTATAATTAGTATCAGAAGTTAATTGTAAATGTGTAGTAAATAATTTCTATACGAGGATCAATTGTTGGCAATAGGGTTAAAGTGCTTAAAATCGATTTTAGTAGGAGTTCCACAATTTCGATATTATTAATTAAAATTTCCGAGAAGTCTTCGTGTGTACTCTTGGAAAACTCTCTTGTATTTCTTTTAATATTTCTCTTCAAAGTAGATATATGCGGATTTTGACTAAATCACTACATGTGTCAACTCTCTATCTCTTCCTATCTTTTTACTATTCAATAATTTCTTTGTGTATTTCTCCTTGTTCATTAACGATATGAGAAAAAGAGTGAAAAAAATAATAAGCTATATACACAAGAAAGAGAACGCACGATCAATGGTGTCATTACTTGCACCATTCACTCACTATTTGGTTCGTTTGATCTTATATTTGGAAAGAGAGAAACTAAGAAGAAATGATGATCATTTGTGTGTACTTTGAACTTGCTAAAGTTTCGAAAATCTCAACAACATATTTCAATAAATTCAATAAAATAAACAAGAAAAAAAAAGAAACCTCTCCTTTAAAATATCAATCAGCCTCCCCTTATGAACTGTGCTTTAAATGCCGAATAGTTTGTACTTAAATAATACATTTATTGAATTCAAATGCAATTAATAATTAGTTATTGATTATCATAAATTGAACATTTATAACTGTGTTAAGCCTTAATTAGTTATTACTATATACACTTGGACTAATATGTTGGACATACATGTGGATCTAGATCAAAGTAAATAACCTAAAACTCGTCTACAATTTATGAACTAATTAGGGTGAACGTCTTGTCCTAGTGACACTGTTGGTACGATACACTTTGCAATAATTATGACAACCTAATCCTGGTCATTTATGTGGAGGCATGTTAGTGGGATGCCTATGTAAAAGAGTTTATCATAAGATCGAACAAAAAATATTGTATCTGTCTAAGTAATACTATTATAGACGTGGAATCAAACATTCCGCTAGGATGATTTGTATGGTAGTGTGATATCAATCATAAGTCAATTGTGACTCCTGTTTGTGGAAGCGTCATTTGATTTACATGAGTAAGACCAACCAAAAGTCGTATGGTCAATAAGTCTTCTACGTGACCAACCAAAAGTCGTATGGTCAATAAGTCTTCTACGTTTGAGATTTTTGAAGTGAGTAGCCGAGAACGTAACGTCACAAGATAGAATTCACCCATTCCTTATAATTATGAAATTAAGTATGAGAGTTGTTCTCTTAAGAACTCATGTCAATGCTTGAACAAATGGTACACGCTTCTCACTAACCCGAGAAGATACTAGTTTATGGTTGAGCCATAAACAACTTGATCAATTGTGCTTAAGGAAAAAATATGTAATTACATGAGTAAAACAAACATTTGATCCAACTATAATAACAAACTGCTCATGAAGATCATTTAACACATGATCGATTATATCCGTGAACATAACTTGTCATATAATATGAATTAAAGAATACAACACGTGTCTTTAATTAAATACGTCTAATGTTACCGAATAGAGATTGGATCCCGATTCGTTCAAATTTCAATATGAAGGTCAGTCGTGCCCCAAGCTAACTCACATCTACTAGTACATTGATTATATATATATATATATATATATATATATATATAGAGAGAGAGAGAGAGAGAGAGAGAGAGAGAGAGAGAGAGAG
>JBBMEG010077415.1:0-12179 GCA_037832605.1 Cyclanthera cordifolia | reverse complement strand
ATTTCTTCTTCCAATAAGTGTTTGCATGTTGTTCTTTTCTACGTCCTTTACCATGAGTAAATTGAATAGTATTTAGTCTACAAGAATCTCTTCACTGCTTAACAGTTCAAGAGCTACTCTGATTTCTTGTTCCCCATTAAACGCTTTCTTTTATCGTCTATATGGGTGCCCAATAGGTAGATATCTCCGATGTCCAAAGTATGTCATATTTTTTCCCTTAGGTAAATAAGTAGATGTTGTTTTCTCTCCACATATCCAACATGCATGATACCATTTTAAACTACACCCACACAAATTATCGTATGCAAGGAAATCATTAATGATCCACAACAAAATAGCTTTCAAGGTGAAACGTTGT
The DNA here is from genome assembly GCA_037832605.1 of Cyclanthera cordifolia. NCBI lineage: Eukaryota > Viridiplantae > Streptophyta > Magnoliopsida > Cucurbitales > Cucurbitaceae > Cyclanthera > Cyclanthera cordifolia. The sequence goes on along the minus strand of JBBMEG010077415.1, from coordinate 11,821 downwards.
TGACGGAGTGCATCAAAACATTCAATACCTCTATTCTATAGCATTTTCAAATCATCGACTTATGGTGCTAAATAGACATCTATGTTATTTCTTGATTGTTTGAGTCCAGAAATCAATCCATTTAACATCAAATATTTACGCTTCATGCACAACCATAGAGGTAGATTGTAAGTAACCAACATCACTGGCCAACAGCTATATCTAGTACTTTGGTCTCCGTGTGGATTTACACCATCTATTGATAAGGCTAGACGAAGATTCCTCGATTCTAAACTAAACTCGGGCCATCTTTCGTCTATTTATTTTCATGAGAGTGTTTCGGCTGGATGTCTTATATTCGCATCAACCTGTAGGTTAGTAGCATGTCACGTCAATAATTTTGAAGTTTCTTTACTTCGAAACATTCGTTCAAATCTTCGAATGGGGGACAAATACCACATGACTTTGACTGGAATATTTTTACCCCTACTTTCTATCTTGATATTCCACATGTAGGACACAATTCGGCATTAGCGAGTTCTGTTTGATACAAACAAGAGTCATTGATGCAGACATGAATCTTTTCATAATTCATTCCTAATGTACTTAAAATCTTCTTGACATAATAGGCAGATATTGGAATTTCATTAAGACAAGGCAATAGAATGCTCAATAGTTCTAACAACTCTGTGAAACTCTTATCGCTCCATTCAAACTCTAGTTTCAAATTATAAAGCTGAATCAATGCAGATATCTTAGTAAAATTATTACAATTTGGGTATAATGGTTTCTTGGCATCCTCTAATGATTGCTCAAATATTATCGATTTGTCGTTAAAATAATCGTGTGCAGCCTCAAACATACGTATTTGGTCATCCAAATCCTAATCAATAATTGATCGATTTGAACACTTTCAATATTGCGTCTTTTCCTCAATATAGATTCTCCATGCCAAATCCATATGTCATAACTTTGATCAATACCATTTACTAATAAATGGTCTCTTACTACATTCACATTTCGGTACTTGGCATTCACACATTTCAAACATGGACAATAAACAACATTGGACCCTTTGAAATGTCGTAAAGCATTTTCTATAAAACACTCAACTCCTAAACTATTTTCTTGTGACATTCAATCATTAAGCATCCACAACTTATCCATATCCCAACTAATATAATACCTACACACAAGGTAAAAATCTAAACACAAATTTTTCAAGCACTACTACTAAAAAGAAGAAGAAAAGTAATGGAGTTTTTTGGGAAGAAGAAGAAAAAGAAGCTTGAAAATGAGTGGGGTTTCGTTATAATTAGGGAGATTAGAGAGCTGGGAAGAAGAAAGAAGAGTGAAAACGTACTAAAAAAAACTGAAGAAATGAAACTAAAGAAGAGAAATGTATAACAGAAGTTTTGAAATACGGTTTTGGTGTCGGTCTACTGTTTAGTGTCGGTCAGACTGACACTAATGACTTTTAGTGTCGGTCACACCGACACCATATATCTGTTGGGCCGGTTTTTTAATATATGATGTCAGTGCTTTTGGTGTCGGTCTTATTTGATGTCGTTCTGATCGACACCAGTTGTCCAGACCGATACCATATATCTGTTGGGCCGGTTTTTACTTTATGGCATCAGTTCTTTTGGTGTCAGTCTAACCGACACCAATTGTCCAGACCGACACCAAAAGTGACCGTCATCGTATATTCGTGTTCTTAAAAAAAATTGGATAGACCGTCACCTATTCCCTCTTTTGTAGTCGTCAATTATTGAGTAGTGATGATATCCACTATATGCATAATATGCTGAGTGCTTAGAAAACACTTCGGCTCCACGTTGTAGAGGATGATGCAAAGAAACGGGCCATTAGGATTCAATTCACTTCATCCAATAGGTACTGCCTTAAAATGTTAGTGATCATTGTGTATAATGTTATTGTTCTGACAGATCCAACCTACAATTGAACCACCGAAAAAGAAGATGCACATTCGTTTTCAGTGGCTTAATTAGTGCAACTTCAGAGTTTAGCAGCTTTAACTCTAGAGTTCTTAGGATTAGACTTTCGAAAATAAGATGCAGCTTCCTTTGCTTCCTCTTTAAATTTTAAAATCTTGGGTTTTCGAGGTTTTCTCTTTAAAACGACATACTGATTATACTCAAGTTGCGACTCTTGTTTTACACTTAAAACCAAAGTCCATTTTTCACACTTATTAACTAAAGCTCAAATACCAGTTTGTATAACCACAAATTGTCCAAATGCACTACAGAAACTTACAAGAAAAAGTCTAGTAGCTATTTAAACTTGAACTTCATTTTATCTTAAAAGCCAAGAGACCAAGCCTACCATTTAGAAGATTTTTCCCATTAGCTATTTGGTGGCTTACATGGTCAATTTTTGACATTTTAATTGCTTTAGTGTAGGTCTTAAAATGAGTAAGTTTCCAATTTTGATTTCACCTTTCTTTCTTCTTTTGTTTCAATACACTTTCTAACATGTGTAAGATTTTCTTGTTCAGGTCATGAAACTCCACACATAATAGTAAATAGAAAAGAAAATTTGAACAAGAATGGGATACTTACGTGAATGATTCTCACAAAGAAATGTAAGGTCTCATAATCCTTAATTAAACTTTTTTTTTTTCTCGTTTGTATTTTAGCTTCTAGTTGCTTAGTTACTGAGTCCAATTTCTAAATGTTTTGTGTATGAACAAATCCAAGCTAACAAAGAATATATGCCTAGAAGAATTAAGAAAGTGTTAGAGGGAAAATCGAGATGACTGAAGCAACTATAGTGGTTTGCGGAAACCAAGGTATACATCCACTTCAAGAGGTTAGTGCATTCATTCTCTTTCTGCTCATATATGCGAGATTTAAAATTCATTCACACACACTTGACAAGCTTCTAGTTATAATTCATGTTACCCCCTACTTGCATTTATGTGCTTCTAGAAGTAAAGATCCACATACCGATCCTTTCAGTATGTTGTGTCTTCACTTATATGTACCTAGGCGAATTTTGTAGAAGGGCAACCCAACTTGGAATAACTTGAACTTAAAAATGCATAACATTTGAGTTCTTAAGATTGAACCACCGAAAAAGAAGGTGCACCTTCGTATTCAGTGGCTTAATTAAAGGAACTTCAGAGTTTAACACCTTTAACTGTAGAGTTCTTAGGATTAAACTTTCGAAAAATAAGATGCAACTTCCTTTCCTTCCTCTTTAAATTTTAAAATCTTGGGTTTTTGAGGTTTTCTCTTTGAAACCACATACTTATTTTACTCAAGTTGCGACTCTTATTTTACAGTTAAAACTAAAGGCCATTTTTCACACTCATTTTAACTAAAGCGCTAATACTAGTTTATATAGCCAAAAATTGTCCAAATGCACTATAGGAATTATAAGAAAAAAGCCCAGTAGCTACTTAAACTTGAACTTCATTCTATCTTAAAAGCCAAGAGACCAAGCCTACAATTTTTTAGAGGATTTTTCCCATTAGCCATTTGGTGGCTTGCATGTTCAACTTTTGACATTTTAATTGCTTTCTTGCATATCTTAAAATGAGTAAGTTCCCACATACCCAACTTGGAATAACTTGAACTTAAAAATGCATAACATTTGAATTCTTAAGATTGAACCACCGAAAAAGAAGGTGCACCTTCGTTTTCAGTGGCTTAATTAGTGGAACTTTAGAGTTTAGCACCTTTAACTCTAGAGTTCTTAGGATTAAACTTTCGTAAAATAAGATGGAACTTCCTTTCTTTTCTCTTTAAATTTTAAAATTTTGGGTTTTCGAGGTCTTCTATTTGAAAAGCATAATGGTTTTACTAAAGTTGCAACTCTTGTTTTTCACTTAAAACCAAAGTCTATTTTTCACACTCATTAACTAAACCTCAAATACCAGTTTGTATAACAAAAAATTGTCCAAATGCACTATAAGAAACTTATAAGGAAAAAGCCTAGTTGTTGTTCAAAGCTTGAACTTCATTTTATCTTAAAAGACAAGGGACAAGGCTTACCATTTAGAAGATTTTTCCCATTTGCTATTTGGTGGCTTGCATGTTCAACTTTTCACATTTTAATTACTTTCTTGTACGTCTTAAAATAAGTAAGTTTCCATTTTTATTTCTTTTTTATTCCTTCTACTTATTAACATGTGTAAGATTTTCTTGTTTAGGTCATGAAACTCCACACATAAAGGTAAATAAAAAAAGAAAATTTGAACAAGTATGGAGATATTTGCGTGAATGATTCTCCCAGAGAAATGTAATTTCTCATAATCCTTAAACTTTTTTCTTCTCGTTTGAATTTTAGCTTCTAGTTGTTTTGTGAGTGAACAAATCCAAGCAAAGAGTTAGGGGGAAAATCTAGATGACTGAAACAAGTATAGTGGTTTGCCGAAACCAAGGTATACATCCACATCAAGAGATTAGTGCATTCATTCTCTTTATGTTGATATATGCGAGTTTGCAAATGCACTCACAAACACTTCACAAGCATCCACGATTCTTGAAAATCCATTTCTCTCAACAGAATGGTCATTTGAAACTCTCTTTTCTTTAAAAATCTTATATTATAAATGTGAACGAATACTTCAGGTTCAATCTATTGAATTAAAATAGTTGTGAACTGCATAACTTTTGTTTGTTTCAGATAATGTTTTAAGTAGTTAAGAAATTGACATGAATGATTAATGTTGTTTGAGATAATTATTTTTTATTGAAATGTTCTATTGAGCTGCACGTATCTATATTGTCTTAAATAGATATGCATAATTGTTTTATAAAAATATAATCTCTTTGTACAATACTAAAGTGATTATTTTGTTAGAAATAAACTCAAAACTGGTTAGTTTTAGTTGGATGCCCGTAGTATTTTTCACGTACCTTTGAATGTTGAATGATGAGTCGATTTTCTTTACGTTATCAAAGCATGTAGACATCTTGATTTAGCTGGTTTATGTTGAACAACACAAAACTTAAAGCTTGTTGGTTGTCTTAACTTAATAGTTCATTTGTTCTTGTCATTTGATAGGATTGATGCAAATTTGCATACATATCATACTAAAATATTTACCAACTATAGAATTCCAAAGTCAGACCCAACATGCCATGAAACCTTGACATATTACCCACTATTGGTCTTTAAGTGCTTCTATTAATGAATACCCACGTACCAATCATTTCAGCATGCTTTGTCCTCACTTATATATACCTAGGCAAATTTTGTAGTAGGTCAGCCCAACATGGAATAACTTGAACTTAAAATTGCATAACATTTTAATTCCTATGATTGAACCACCGAAAAAGAAGGTGCACCTTCATTTTCAGTGGCTTAAAATCAGTGAAACTTTAGTGTTTAGCACCTTTAACTCTAGACTTCTTAGAATTAAACTTTCGAAAAATAAGATGCAGCTTCATTTCCTAGCTTTTTAAATTTTAAAATCTTGGATATTCGAGGTTTTCTCTTTGAAACCACATACTGGTTATACTCAAGATGCGACTCTTGTTTTACACTTAAAACCAAAGTCCATTTTTTACACTCATCTTAACTAAAGCTCAAATACTAGTTTATATAACCAAAAATTGTCCAAATGCACTATAGGAGATTATAAGAAAAAAAATCATAGTAGCTATTTAAACTTGAACTTCATTCTATCTTAAAAGCCAAGAGACCAAGCCTACCATTTAGAAGATTTTTCCCATTAGCTATTTGGTGGCTTGCATGTTCAACTTTTTACATTTTAATTGCTTTCTTTGTAGGTCTTAAAATGAGTAAGTTTTCATTTTTGATTTCTCTCTTCTTTTTTTTTTTCTTTTTTTTAATTCAATGCACTTATTAACATGTGTAAGATTTTCATGTTGAGGTCATGAAACTTCACGCATAATAGTAAATAGAAAAGAAAATCTGAAGAAGTATGGAGAACTTACTAGAATGATTCTCATAGACAAATGTAAGTTTTCATAATTCTTAAACTTTTTTACGTTTGAATTTTAGCTTCTAGTTGTTTTGTTACTGACTCCAATTTCTAAATGTTTTATTAGTGAACAAATCCAAGCAACAAAGAACATATGCCCATACGAAATAGCAAAGAGTTAGAAGGAAAAGCGAGATGAATAAAACAAGTATAGTGGTTTGGCAAACCCGAGGTAAACATCCACATCAAAAGGTTTGTGCATTCGTTCTATTTCTTTCATGCTTCTAATAGTGAAGACTCACATACTGATCCTTTCAGCATGCTTTGTCCTCACTTATATATACTAAGACAAATTTTGTAGAAGGTCAACCCAACTTGGAATAACTTGAACTTTAAATTGCATAACATTTGAATTCTTCTGATTGAACCATCGAAAAAAAGGTGAACCTTTGTTTTAAGTGGCTTAATTAGTGGAATTTCAGAGTTTAGCACCCCTAACTCTAGAGTTCTTAGGATTAAACTTTTGAAAAATAAGATGCAACTTCCTTTCCTTACTCTTTAAATTTTAAAATCTTGGGATTTCGAGGTTTCTCTATGAAAACGACATACTTATCTTGATGGAGTGAAAAAGAGAAGACCGAACGAAAGGGGTACCATCTAGCCAATTCGAAAGGCCCAATGGTGATTCCCATAGAGCATATCTTGATGGAGATTCAAGATAAGGATAAGCTAAAGTGGCCAAGCCGAATTAAGGCGAAATCCAACAAGAGAAATAAGAGCAAGTACTGCCTATTTCATATGGATCACGACCACGCGACTTCAGACTACTACAACCTAAAGGAGTCCATAGAGTCACTCATCAGAAGATGACAATTGGACAAGTAAGTGGAAGAGGGTGGAAAGACGTTCGAGTCTCCTAGCAAGAAAATGGGAGGCAAAAATGCACCAGCACCGCCTGAATCAAAACCATTGATGGAGGGCCGGCTGGAGGGGAGTCCAACCGGAGTTGGAAAGAAAAAGTGAGACAAGCTAGAGGCATGCTAAGGGGTGAAGAAGTGCGAGTAATGACAGTAATGGACGAGCAACTTGGCTTCACTACCACTGAGGCTGCAGCAATACACCAGCCGCACAATGACGCCTTAGTGGTATCCCTGATCATCTCCAACATCCGCGTCATGAGGATCCTCATTGACATAGGTAGTTTGGCGTATGCGCTATCGCTAAAGGCTTACGATGCCATGAAGCTGGGAAAAGAAAGGCTCAAGCAAAATTCTAGACCCCTAGTTGGATTTGGTGGGAGCTCTCTAACTCTTAAAGGTTCAGTCGAGCTCCTAGTAACTTTTGGCGAAGGGGACAACATAGTCCTCTACTTCGTAAATTTCTTGGTGGTAAACGACAACTTTGCCTTCAATGCAATACTGGGAAGACCCACAATACATGGGTTAAAAGCGGTCGCGTCGACCTACCACCAGGTGATGAAGTTCCCTTCTCCCATGGGGGTGGGGCAAGTACGGGGAGAGTAGTTATACTCAAGAGAGTGCTACCACACAACCCTACGAGGAGTGGTACGGGTGACTCAAGTAAAAAACTGTTAAAAAGGATTCAGAGCCAGATGAGACTATCCAAGGGATAACACCGGTAGAGGTACAAATCCAACAAGTACCTAGGTCTGAAGACCCCAAAGTCGATGCCTTCGCGAAGTTAGCTATTGCCTATGAAACCAAGGTGGCCAGGACCGTGCTAGTAGAGATCATAGATAAAATTTAGCATCATTACGAGGTACTACATAAAATTAGCGAGGCAACCCCGATCTCGCCAACAACATGGATGACCCCTTCCTTGAATACTTAGGGGAGGGGAGCCAGACGACAAGAAGAATGCCTGACGACTTAAATGCCAAGCTTCTAAATACGTGGTGTAGGGAAATAAGTTATACATCATGGGGTATTCTTTACCTCTTCTTAGATGCTTAGACCCTAGCGAGGCCACTTATGCAATGTAGGAAGTGCACGAAGGCGTATGTGCCAATCATGAAAAGGCAAAGGCCCTAGCCAAAAAGTTAGTCACGCAAGATTACTTTTGGCCGACCATGGCTGAAAACTCTAAGAAGTACACTCGGGCATGCGGCAAGTGCCAGAGGTTCGCTACCATCCAAAGACAGCTGCCTGAGGTCCTTACTAGCATGATGGGACCATGGTCGTTTGCGCAATGGACAGTAGATCTTATAAGACACTTAACAGTTGGGCGAGGCCAAGTCAAGTTTGTGATGGTAGTAGTTAATTACTTCATCAAGTGGGCCGAAGCCGAGGCCCTGGCGAGTACCACAAAAAAGAAGGTTATAGAGTTTATTTGGAGGTGCATAGTCTGATGGTTTTGGATACATCGAACCCTCTTCACTAATAGTAGAAAGTAGTATGACAGCCAATCTTTCCAACAATTCACTTCTTAGCTGGGGATTCAACGCAACTTTTCATCACCAGCTCACCCACAACCGAATAGGCAGGTGGAGGCAGTAAACAAAATCATCAAGAAGAATCTAAAGAACAAGCTCAAAAGCTTGAAGGGGTCTTGGGCGGAAGAACTCCCACAAGTGTTGTGCGCGTACCGCAACACTCTCATGACATCAATAGGGCGAAATCCTCTACTCGCTAGCATTTGGGGTGGACGCACTAATTCTAGTCAAGGTATGACTTACATCCCCGCGAGTAGAGTCTTTTGACCCAACTAAAAATTACCAAAAGTTGCAGATGAGTTTAGATCTCTTGAAAGAAAGACGGGATGCAATCCACTTAGGGCGGCACAGTATAAGGGCCGAATTGCCAAGTACTACAACTCCCGAGTCAAGGAAAAGTGCTTCCAAGTTGGCGACTAAGTGTTGAGGAGTGTGATGCCAAACACCAAAGAAGTAAACAGTGGAGTCCTGGGCCAAATGGGGAAGGACCATACCAGGTCGCCAGAGTGGCACGCCCAAGCACCTACTACCTTGAGGACATGGACATGAATAAGATCGTCCATCCTTCGAGTGCAGAACACTTGAAAAAGTATGTTCAATATAATGTAATTCAAGTTTTTAATGAATAAAGTAAAGTGATATTTTCTCATTCTTTCAAAAAGTTATCTTAACTTAAGTATATTGATATTATCACAAACTAAAATTGGGGGTAAGCAAGATAGATAAAGAATCAAGAGCTTTTATTCATTCAAAATTCAAAATTTTCCGGATTACAACCTAGAGGAAAGACAAAGTTGGCAAAGTAAAATTCTTTAAGAAAAGAAAACCAACAAAAAGATGGTCATCAAGGCCTCCCGGAGTTATGCCTATTAGAAGTTGGTCGGTTTAGTCCAGCTTGGGCAAGAGCTATTCTAGTTGGAAGGGCCTGACTTCTTTCAGGCATGCCTCGGAAGATGTGAGAATCGTAGCAAGCGGCTTGGGTTGGATCACTTGGAAGTCCAGATTCGAAGGCTAGCAAGGAAGGGTCGGTGACTTTTTTCGCAGTGCTAGAACAAAGAGACCAAAAAAGTTAAGAAGGTTGTCATAGCTAACTCCCTCCTAAATTCGGTCGAGTGCTCCGCCGATGGCAGCCTCACTAATGTTGTTCTCTCAAATTACAAAGGCAGGTGAGCCCTTCACAAAGTTAGCCAAGTAAGAAGTGTTCTTCAGCTTTCCTTCAGTAGAAGCCAACTCTCGGCGAAGGCAAGCGATAGTAGACAGGTCCTCTTGGCGTGTACGGAAAATAAGACTTCGGGCTGCTTCCGCAGAAGTCTGAAAGTGTACTAAGGCAGCTTCTTGAACCTCTGCTAGCTCCTACTTAAGCTTATTAGAGCTAGTGGACAAAGAAGAGCAGGTGTGACGCAAGTCCTCAAAAAGGTGATGGGAAAGCGAGGCAAAGTGCATGAAAGCCTGCAAATACCAATGTAACAAGTTAGCATACATACTTAAATCAACGTATGGCTGTAAAAAGTGGGGTTGATATACCTCATGCATCAGATAGGTCCCTTTCTTTAAAACCTGGGAGGCGTCTCATAAAAGAAATGGAGTCGAAGAAGATTCCATTTCACTCCACAAGTTGGAGGCTAAGGTGTTCTCCTCCTACATGTCCAAAGTAGAACGATATGACCCTGACAGAAGATAAGAGTTGAATTTAGGAGGAAGGCTGCATAAAGGCGTCTGAGGCCTGCAAGAGCTAGTCCGAGCTACAGAAGGGGCATGGTCAAATCCAAGACTAGGTCCGTCAAACTCCGGGTCTGACCCAACGTCTAAGTCCTCTAGAACTTCATGAAAATGAAGGTTTTCGTCTTCACAAGCTGGAAGGGGACAACCCTTCAAAGTAAGGTCCACTGTGTCATCAGTGGAAGGCTTAGTGAGGGTGCGATAAGTCTAGTGGGTTACTGCATCAAAGGCGCGACTCAGCAAAGGCTCCTAGTCCATGGCAGCCAAACATGGGTAAAAACATTAGTCTACATTTCTACTACTCAAAGCATACAAATTAAAAAAGCGAGCCGGATATCTAGAGCGGATCCCTCCTGTGGGACGTTCCAAGAAGTGGGAGTCAGATGTGTTGGAGCCAACCCGACCATACCTAAGAACTCTTGAAGGTATAAGGAGCAACCGGACCCCTCTATCAAACATGGTGGTGTAAAGTGCCACCTCCGCCTAGAGGAGGTCGGGTGTACGTCTCCGAACCCAGCGGGAGCCGAAGGGTAATCTCGGCAGGAATAAGGTAGTGGGTTCTAAGGTCATCTGAGTCCTTTTGAGTTAGAATAAACGCGACCATCTGAGTCCTTTCACCGAGTCCTCTTAAGAGACAAGGTAGCTCGAAGGTGATGGGACTCGGTCTCGTAATCAGATGAAGGATCCATAAAAGTAAAAGTAAAGGATTATCTACGAATGACAAGGTTAGAGAATTTCAAAAAACGGTTAAACGGGCAAGACTTTGATAAAAAGTGCATAAGTAGCCTAAAAATATCGAAAAACGGTTAAACGGGCAAAAATTTTGTGAAAAGTGCCTAAGTAGCCTAATATTCAAAAAAGTACTTTAACGGGCAAGTCTTTTAAAAATCCAAAAATAATCCAAAAACTTGGACATACATCATGGAAGGTGAAAAATAGAAAACGTGCCTATTTAAAATGTAAAACTTTCAAAAATATGCTTACTCACTAGCGTAAAGTCTGAAAAAGGAGGGTACTTACTAAAAAGACGAGTTACGGCGGATGCTTTCCAAAAATCCGAAACTCAAAGCGAGTCTCCTCCCATACATTAGAAAAATCGAAAATTTTAGCGCAGTGAGAGGCAATATTCGGCCAAAAGGGGTAAAAAAGGAGGGTGAAGTTTTGGAAGGATGTTTTTATGGAAAAAATAAGTTATGGAAAATCTCTAAGGATAAATAATTTTCTTAAGAGAGAAGATGATTTTTGCTTTGAATATAAATATTGTCTTGAAAAAGATATTCTTAGAAATAAGAATATGGCCTTGTTAATATTATTGTTCTTAGAATGAATATTTTCCATAACCTTATAAAGTATTATCTTTTAGATATTATTTAGGAAAAAATATTCTTAAAAAGAATATGGCCTAAGTAAATTTCAAAAATAATCCTTCCATAACGCGTAAAGAGATGACTCTTTAACATCCTGAAACGTTGGAAAAAGAAATTGCCTAACTACTCTTCAAAATCCGACGATTCTGGAAGCTCGAAAATGAATAGTGAGGGTAATGTTATAGGTCAAAAATCCTAGAATACTGGGAGAAGGCTGAGACCACCCGGGGGTCTTCCAAGCCAGCGTCGACCCCCTGAGGTCGGCCAAATGGAGGCCTCGAGCCCAGGGACCGTCGAGTTCATATCGACCCTGATAAGCTCCAAGGTTGCTTGGTTTTACAAAGCTAGAGGTCCTTCTAGGATCCTTGTAAAAACTCACAAATATGG
>JBBMEG010077393.1:0-12184 GCA_037832605.1 Cyclanthera cordifolia | reverse complement strand
GTGCCACCCGCTCTGCGATTTTCGTTTGGCTGACTTGCTCGCCGGGTTAGAGCAAGTGCCTCACGACCGCTTTGCAAAGACAACGAAGTTGGATCGTGACACAGCGCCTTCATACGGTACTTGGACTGGGTCGACTCTTCGGAGAGTCGTGACCTCCACGACCAACCCACCCGGGCTGACCTACTCGTTGTAACGGGGGACGCTACGGGGTGCAACGCCTCAATACGTTACTTGGACTCGGTCGACTCTTCGAAGAGTCCTGACCTCCAAACGACCAAATCACTTGAGCTGACCTACTCGTTGTAACGAGGGACGCCACGGGGTGCGGCGCCTCCATATGTTACTTGGACTCGGTCGACTCTTCGAAAAGTCCTGACCTCCACGGCTTTCCCCCTAAGGCGTGTTTGCGTTCTTTTGTCGGACCAGAGAGGGGTGAGGCTGCAATGGCATGGCCGACCCCCGGAGGGTCGGCAATTGACGTGGCCGACCCGGGGGTCGGCAATTGGCTTGGCCGACCCACGGGAGGTAAAGGCGTTCATTTGGCCGAGCCCCGGGAGGTCGGCGTTGGCGCTTGGTCGGTTCTCGGGTGGACCTCAACGTTTTCCGAATATTCTAAGATATTTTTGGCTTACAACAAAAACCAAAAATTCTTGCTACAATGGAAGTGGAATTTTTCCTTCAAATTCAATGGAATCTACTCTATGAGCATTTTGTCAACAGTTCGGAGATTAACTAGACAAATGCATCGATCCACCTAGCTTTCTAAAGGCCTACCACTGCAGTTTATTTACTCACAATCGGGACTTTTTTCTTAACTATCTATGGTGCCTTCCAAAATTACATATCCAATAACCAGTAACCTAAAGATCATCGGTTATACAGACTTTTCTCTTAATAATATATGTTGGTCTTTGCGAGAGAAGCTAGTTGGGTATGTATGATCTTGTCTCTATTGCTGTTTTTACTCCTTTCTTGTAGTTCTCGACTTTTCTCTGTTAATTGAGCAATGAAAGCTCATAGTAAACATGAAGCCTTCGAGCAATAATAAAGAAACCTTTCCAAATTCGAATATTTGTTTTGAAATGTTTTTATTTGTGATTGATTTTTGATCATTTAAATTGACGTCATAGTTTATTATCAATTGATCCATGATTTTGTGATAGTTTGCTATTTCAAATGATTGTAAATTGTAACAAGAGGTTGGCTCATGTGTAATTTCTAGCCGTCTCGGTTAATTAATTTTGATTTGATCGTTCTCACTAATTTTAATAATATTATTTAATTGATATGAAACGCTATCGTGTTCGTGTTGGGTATAGGAGAATATATTGTGTTTTTTCTAAATAGATAGACTAATTACTTGAGTTCGAGAAAAATAAATTAATTGTGTTAGTTTAGGATCAATATTATAGTTAGATTAAACTAAACCATTGAATTGAAAATTTTAGTAAATTGTTTGTTTTATTTATATTTATTGTTTTATTTAAGATTTTATTCAAATACGTACCAAAACTCATTTTATTTGTTTTCAAGAAATTAATACACACTTTTTTTGAGATTCGGCCTGATTTCATTATTTTTACCAGTTAGCGTTAGAAGAGTCAGTAATTTATTTTGGCGAATTTCGACAACCCGATCACAAGATAAAATAGGTTCTTTGTTCGTAGATATATTATTTATTAACATATACATATAATTGTCACAATCTCTCATCGTATTCTCTTACACCAAAAAGCAAAACATGTAATATGGAATCAGCAAAACATGTAAAATGGAATCATTAACGGTGTATTTTTTGTTTTGCACGAGAGAGTGGGGGCGTAGAGGAAGGTATGGATTAAATGAGAGTTGAACTAAAGAAAATTGTGACCGTTGGGCGCTATTCTCAAAAAGTAATTACTAATTTATAATTACAAATGTAATTTATAAATTTTAAACTAGTTTGTCTATGTAGTCATTAATATTGTATTATAAGTACAATATTTGTGATGATCCTCGATAACCTATCGATTACATTTGCTCATTTTTAACAAATTTTTTAAAAATAATTATTTTTTAGATTTGATTAGTTTGACAAGTTTTCTTCAACTACTTGAAAAAATGACTATATTTATAATTATTTTTTAGATTTGAATAGTTTGAAAGGTTTCTCAACTACTAAACTTTAAGGATTAGTGTTAGTACTTAACTCTTAAATATATATATATATATATATTTTTTAATAATACTGAACTATTAGTTTGTTTGAGGTTGATGTTAGGAGTGGTAGACTAATAAATTTGATATGATGGAAAAATTCCACATGGTATTTTAGAAGCTTCTTGTAAAAAAACAAAAAGCAAACAAATATTGTAGAAAAAATGACACGAGTACTTGTGAATTGCAACTCAAACAAGGATTAAAATTAGGTTTCTTGGGTTTGCAAGAGAGTCAAATATAATTGATGCGAAAGTATACAATGAAAAGATGAACTCACCACGGCCAAGATGAAAGAGCAAAACGGAGCCAATGCCACCATTTCCATGAATGAGCTCAATCTTTTCAACAGTGTTGGGCATGAGCTTTGGAATGATAACTCTCAAGTCTTTAACCAACGCTCTCCAAAGGGTTTCAACTCCAATCCCAATTTTTGCTTCAGCTCTAACCTCCTTAACCATGGCTTTTTTAATTTTCACTGCTTTAATCCTGTGAAAGATTCATGTCGATGAGTTTTTATTTATAAAGCTGAGAAAGTTTTGGGCAGGGAGCACCACGTGTAGATGACAACAACTCGACAGACTGCAAATGGTTCATTATTTACACATGGTCATAACATTTTAGAGACATGGAATCTTGTGATTTGAGCATAAGTGCTTCCATCAATTGCATTAAATATTAATATTAATAAGTTAATGAATAGTTTAATCTTTGTTCTTATCCTCTCACGAACATAAGATTTTGGTAACTTTATTTTGGTAACTTTTACGTTTGTTTTATGGCAGTGGACTTCCTATTGAAATTTATTTCATTTTAATCCATAAACTTATAAAAGTTCAATTTTAATTCGAGATATATTACGTTTTGGTCTTGTTGATATCAAAAAATGGTTAATCGGATCAATAGTAAAAATTTATTTTATCGAGAACGAGAAGTCTGCAAAAAAAACAAAGTTAGACACATCGATGTAGTGTGAGTCAAAAAGCCTCTGATGCCTAAACCATTGAGGTGTTTTAGAGAGTAATTTAGGACTTAGAACAGCTTACAAGGGTTGTTAGTGTAGTTCACACTGCTACAATCAGGAGAATAGATGTCAGGTGTTACCGACATCTATTTGCACTCGACGTCTATTCAGATGACATCTATTCTCAAAGATGTCGGTCACAATAGATGTCGAGCAGCCCGCCATCTTAAGTGTGTGACATCTTATATGCCCGATGTCACGGTCATGCTTGTCCAGGGATTGTCCAGGGCGTGTTGCCCATGGCCGTCCATGGACGTATGCCCTGAAAACTCATGTATGCTTGTCCAAGGCTTGTTGCCCATGGCCGCATGCCTTTCAACCCCTCGTCATCATGCTTTCTAATGTAGGCTTCCTTATGTCGTTGGCCCTTGGCCCTTGTCTTTTGGCTGTCGCGACACCTGTACGCTTCCTCGCCATTTTGATATGCAAGCCTGCCACATCAAAAATCGCCCAGAATGTACTATAGGGGGTAGTGAACTCCCACCAAGTTATATGTTCAAAGCTTTGGTCTAAATTCCTGTAAACTACTCAAGGCATATAACCCTTTCAAAATGTTTTCTAAAATCCTTTTTTTAAAATATTTTTTTCGAGACCCGAGATGAAGGTTCCCGTGAGAGCCCATTCGTGCCACTGGCTTTCCAAAATTTTCCCGTGAAGCCCGTTGGTGTGTTAGAACGGGCTCGACACGCTCTCTTCGCCACTCAGCGAAGTACGATCGTGATAGTTTGTATCAGAGCCGAAACGGTTCAAAGAAAGTTGCTTGGTCAATTATGTCTGCTAACAAGCAACTTGGTAAGTCCCAATCCGACCGGCTGGTTGAGATAGAAGAGCAACTACTCTACCTGGTGGAAGTCCCGGATAACGTTCGATTCTTGGAAACTCGATTGGGTGAGATCAAGGCCAAGACGAGTCAGATTGATGCGGTAGCTGGCCGCGCGGACGGAATGCCGGTCCAGGAGTTGATGTTCAGGGTCGAGTCCCTCGAAAAGGTATTTTCTCATCCTACCGCTTTCGAGTGAGGGGATAGTTCGACGGGCTTTGTTGCCCATATGGAGGAGCGTGTCGATGTCCTAGTCAGCTCCCAGAAAACGATAATTCAAATGGTCACTGACCTTTCGGAGGATATTAATGTCACGTTTGACCTGCTCAAAGCTCAAATTGAAGATCTGAATGGAAATATGAACCTCACCATGAAAGCGGTGGGGAATCATGGCCCAAGCGGGGGCATAGTTCAGCTAAACAAGGTAAAAGTCCCGGAGCCAAAACCCTTCTGCGGCGTTCGCGATGCCAAGGCTCTAGAGAATTTCATTTTCAATTTGGAACAATATTTTCGAGCCACGAATGCATCGTCCGACGAGTCCAAAATTACCCTGGCAACCATGCATCTAACTGATGATGCAAAACTTTGGTGGAGATCTACATTCATAGACATTGAACAAGGTATGTGTACCATTGAGTCATGGGAAAAGTTGAAGCAAGAGCTTCGATCACAATTTCTCCCCAAAAACGTTGAAATTCTAGCGAGGCGCAAGCTAAGAGAGCTGAAACAAATCGGTAGTATTCGAGGCTATGTCAAACAGTTCTCAGCATTAATGTTGGACATGTGCAATATGTCCGAGAAAGACAAAGTTTTAGTTTGGTTGAAGGATTGAAGTCGTGGGCGAAATCAAAACTATACGAACAAAGAGTTCAAGACCTTTCGACCGCTTATGCAGTGGCAGAACGTCTGTACAATTTGAATGTCGACTCACCTTAAGATACGAGAAAGAATTCTGGTCCCCCGAACAACACTAAGAGCGCAACCCGCTCCGTTTCGCCTAAAGGCGGCAGCGGAGATAAAACGAATAGCGGGGATCGGAGACCCTTCCAACCTAGGGGAGGGTACCAAGGACGAGGGCCATATCGACCCCAAGGCTGTCTCATATGCAAAGGGACACATCAAAGAAAGCGGCCCTCCAAGCCTTTCAAGCCACATTTGACACTAATGTTGAGACAACCACTGGACCTGCCGAATCAAGTACGCCACAAAAAGAATAAGACTATAACTCTCGTATGGGATCCCTTAAGTTTTTATCGGCTCTACAAAACAAAATGGGTCATCATGAGGAGCCCTTAGAGCATGGACTCATGTACGTTGACGCATGGATCAATCGAAGGTCGACAAAGAGTACCGTGGTCGACTTTGCAGCCACCCATAATTTTATGACTGAAAGCGAGGCCCGTCGATTAAACCTATCATGGGACCGAGACACGGGGATGATGAAAGCCGTCAATTCAGCCACTTTGCCCATCGTGGGTGTGGCTAGAAGAGCTGCATTAAAGATCAGGGATTGGGAAGGACAAGTGGACTTCGTGATCGTTAAGATGGATGACTTCGACGTCGTCCTAGGGATGGAGTTCCTTCTGGAACACAAAGTCATCATGATGCCCCTTGCCAAATGCTTAGTCATCACGACCTCAAGTTCAACTGTCATCCAAGCCTTTATCAAATAACCAAACGGCAGAAAGATGATCTCGACCCTTCAACTGAAAAGAGGGCTAGCTCACAAAAAACCAACGTTTATGGCTATCCCAATGGTGGAAAAAGTTGTCGCCAAAGAAGTAATCCATACAGGAATTCAACATGTTCTAGAAAGATATCGGGATGTCATGCTCGATGCGTTGTTGAAGGCTCTACCTCCCCGTAAAGGGATTGATCATGAGATCGAATTATTACCAGGGACCAAACCCCCTACCAAAAGTGCCTATAGGATGGCCCTTCCTGAATTGGCCGAGCTTCGTGAGCAACTGGATGACCTCTTAAGCGTCGGATACATTCGGCCCGCTAAAGCCCCGTTTGGAGACTTTGTCCTCTTCTAGAAGAAAAAAGATGGTAGCCTCCGCTTATGTATCGACTATCGATCCCTGAACAAGATCACTGTCCGTAACAAATACCCATTACCAATCATAACTGACTTATTTGATCGCCTCCATAGTGAAAAATACTTCTCTAAACTAGACTTGCGATCAGGGTATTACCAAGTCCGCATTGCAGAAGGGGATGAACCAAAAACGTCATGTGTGACCAGATATGGGGCATTCGAGTTCCTGGTAATGCCTTTTGGTCTCCCCAATGCCCCCAACTACTTTCTGCACTCTTATGAATCAAGTATTCCATGAATACCTCAACAAGTTCGTGGTGGTTTACCTCGATGACATCGTAGTCTATAGCTCAACCATAGAGGAACACCAGCTACATCTTGAACTGGTCTTCAAGAAGCTGAAGAGAAATCAGTTGTATGTTAAGAGAGAAAAATGCTCATTTACCGAGGAACGTATAAACTTTTTAGGTCATGCGATCGAATGTGGGAAGATAGGCATGGAGGATGGAAAAGTCAAGGCTATTCGAGACTGGAAGATACCAACCGCCGTCATAGAACTACGTTCCTTCCTTGGATTAGCCAATTACTATAGGCGATTCGTTGAAGGATTCTCAAGGCGGACTAGACCCTTGACCGATCTCTTAAAGAAAGGGCTTAAGTGGAATTGGACTTCAGATTGTCAGACAGCTTTCAAAGACTTGAAGAAAGCCATGATAGAACGGCCAATCCTCGGAATCGTCGATGTTACCAAACCCTTTCAGGTCGAAACGGACGCCTCCGATTTTGCTTTGGGTGGCGTCCTTCTTCAAAATGGTCACCCAATCACCTACGAGAGCAGAAAGTTGAATGATGCTAAGAAAAGGTATGTTGCCTTCAAGAAATAAATGTTAGTCGTGGTCTACTGTCTAAGAGCGTGGAGACAGATTCTCATAGGGGCCAAGTTCATCGTCCGGACCGATAATAGTTCCATTGCCACTTCTTCAACCAACTCAAGTTGTCATCGAAGCAAGCTGGATGGCAGGAATACATAGCAGAATTTGATTTTCAATTTGAACATAAACCTGGCCGGGCAAATCAAGCAGCCGACGCCCTAAGTCAGAAGAGCGAACATGTGGGCATGTGCATGTTAGCGTAACTACAAGCTAGTAGGCTTAATGGTTCTATACAAGAAACGATACGAGAACTCCTGTATAATGACCCGGCGGCTCACAACATCATTCGATTAGCAAAACAAGGGAAAATCCGCCAGTTTTGGGTTGAAGACAACCTCCTCTTTACAAAAGGGAATATATTGTACGTGCCCCGATCTGGAAACCTCAGGAAGGTGTTGCTGGAAGAATGCCACAATACCTTATGAGCGGGACACACAGGTTGGAAAAGGATGTATGCGTTACTGAAACGGAGGTATTACTGGCCGAACCTCCGGGACGACATTATGCAATTTACAAAAACTTGTCTCGTCTGTCAACAAGACAAAGTCGAAAGATCAAAAATAGCAGGGTTGCAAGAACCCCTGCCCGTGACTACAAGACCCTAGGAGAGCGTCTCCCTTGACTTCATTACCCATCTCCCAAAGGTAGGAGAGTATGAAGCCATTCTAGTGATCATTAACCGATTTTCTAAATATGCGATTTTCGTCCCC
Source organism: Cyclanthera cordifolia (assembly GCA_037832605.1). NCBI lineage: Eukaryota > Viridiplantae > Streptophyta > Magnoliopsida > Cucurbitales > Cucurbitaceae > Cyclanthera > Cyclanthera cordifolia. The sequence continues at coordinate 4,461 of JBBMEG010077393.1, read as the reverse complement.
ACTCCTAGAACATGCTCTGCTAAGATGACAGCTCAACTACTTTTCAAAAATGTGGTTAAGTTGTGGGGAGTCCTTGAAAGTATTGTGAGCGACCGGGATGGCCGTTTTATTGGATCATTCTGGACGGAGTTGTTTCGGCTCTTAGGTTCAAATCTGAATATCTCGTCTAGCTATCACTCGCAGACGGAAGGTCAAACTGAGCGGTTCAATAGTATGCTCGAAGAATATTTGCGGCACTTCATCGACGCAAGACATAAAAACTGGGTCGTTATGCTAGATGTTGCTCAATTCAGCTTCAACTACCAAAAGAGCTCATCAACCGGTAAAACCCCTTTCCGAGGTAGATTGTGGAAGACAACCTCTAATGCCCCATACCGTTGACAATTCATATGCAGAAAAAAGCCCTCAGGCGTATAATTTTATGAAGGAATGGAAGCAGTCCGCAGAAGTGGCATGAGCTTATTTGGAGAAAGCATCCAAACGCATGAAGAAATGGGCTGACAAGAAGCGTCGCCCCTTGGATTTTCAAACAGGAGACCAAGTCCTCAAAAAGTTAAGACCGAAACAAATTTGTTTTCGAGGCAATCGAGACTAACGCCTCGTACAGAAGTATGAAGGACCCATTGAGGTAATAGAGAAGGTCGGAAAAACCTTCTATCGAGTCAGCCTGCCCTCATGGATGAAGATTCACCCGGTGATCCACGTCAGCAATTTGAAGCTGTACCATCTAGACCTAAACGACACTGACCGCAACAAAGTGTTGAGACCTCAAGTCAGCATGAAAGATACCACAAGAAGCAAGTGGAAAAAGTCCTAGCTGAAAGGACTCGAAGAGTTGGTCGTTCAAGACGCAACATCCAGGAGTTCCTTGTGAAATGGAAAGGACACCTTGACACTGAGATAAGTTGGGAGCGAGTCGAAGACCTGAAGTCGGCCACGACCCCAGATTGTTGCTTTTGAGAATAGTCGGTTGCCAGGGACGTCAACCAATTAAGTGGGGGAGGATGTCACGGTCATGCTTGTCCAGGGCGTGTTGCCCATGGCCGTCCATGGACGTATGCCCTGACACCTCATGTATGCTTGTCCAAGGCTTGTTGCCTATGGCAGCATGCCTTTGCAACCCCTCGTCATCATGCTTTCTAGTGTAGGCTTTCCTTATGTCATTGGCCCTTGGCCCTTGTCTTTTGTGTGTCGCGACACCCTGTATGCTTCCTCGCCATTTTGATATGCAAGCCTGCCACATCAAAAATGGCCCATAATGTACTATAGGGGGTAGTGAACTCCCACCAAGTTATATGTTCAAATCTTTGGTCTAAATTCCTGTAAATTGCTCAAGGCATATAACCCTTTCAAAATGTTTTCTAAAATCCTTTTTTTAAAATGTTTTTCCCGAGACCTGAGATGAAGGTTCCCGTGAGAGCCCATTCATGCCACCAACTTTCCAAAATTTTCCTGTGAAGCCCGTTCGTGTGTTAGAACTTGCCCGACACGCTCTCTTCGCCGCTCAGCAAAGTACGATCGTGATACCCGGCATCTTTTGCGCATGACATCTTTTGTGCATGTCATCTTTTTTGTCTAACATCTTTTGTGCCCAAGATAGAAAATCAATAATTACATTTTTTGCAAAATGGTTTGCCTGTCATGAAATGTTTTCAATGAAGTCCCATTATTATTTTATGGGTGACATCTTTTATGCCGACATCTAAAACTAAATTAATTTACAAAAAACAATTGTGAGATTTGTCATTATCAATTCCTTCCAACCTTAAATTCTCATTTTCACTTCTAAATATACATAGAAACCTCCTTTTATTTCTCATTTCAATATGTAGTAAACTAATTAAACTAATACTTTCACTTCTAAATATGCATAGAAACCTTCTTTTAACTCTTATTTCAAAATGTAGTAAACTAATTAAAAACTAATACTTTTCACTCTAAATTTTGGTAGCATAACGACAGAATATTGCAATTTCGAAAACCTATTAACCTGTACATATCAAGTTTAATATGTATTTTAAGCAACATCAGATCAATTCTAACCAATTACACTATGAGAAACTATTGTAATGTATACATAATCAATTCAAGTAAGCAGTTAACTACAATATGTACAATAATTATGACATAATAGGTAAATGACTACCTATGTAGCTTGCCCACTTCATTCTTACAATGTCAATTTCTTCCTAAGTGTAGTTATTTGTGTTCTTGAACTACAAATATTGTAATTAGGAATAAAAAGTTAATATAATATAAAAGATTCATTAATTTAGACGACATTTTGAAATATATATATAGATAGATAGAAAACATATCAATCTCTTGATGTGTATGTTGGTGTTGGTGATAATCTCTCGTATGTACCACTGAACATAAAATCCACACTCTACCGACCCAATTGACGAGATCACTATAAGTATACTTATGATATTTAATCCAACAAGTTCTAAACTTAATAAACAAATGTGCGTTAACCAACAATACGATTCGATTTTTACCTTCAGACATTTCCATATCAGTTGACTTCGCTCGAGCGAATGTTTTATTCTCCACATTCTATAGGAACTAACAAAGTTTACCAGTTTTCATATTAGGATTATAAAACTTAATAAAAAACTTATAACTTTTTATACTGAAACTTACTTGTGTACGAGTTTTTGCAAATTTTTATCTATCTCCTTATGATTTAGAGAATTTAGAACATACACCGTATTTTCTGACGGAAGTATGACGATCAAAATCCAATGTCGCCTGCGATAATTAAACAAACATTTTTATCACCCAAGTATGTAAATATGAAAAAAAATGTATAATAACAAAACTGAAATTGATAAATCCTACCCAGTGTTGTAAAGAGAAAGTATTCTCTCATTCATGTTAGCAAGCATGCGCATCCTATTTCCTAAATTCAATTAACTTTCTTCATTTATCTCTTGAAAACATGCCAAACTAGCTTGGTCACATACGAGATAATTATTAAGTACATTATCATCGTATGTTCTCCAAAAAGACCTGAATGTCAAATTTTTAAAAGTCATTTACAAGAAATATTGAAAATATATAATTATTAAAGAAATTGTTTTCTTACACTATGTACACTACTACAAAAGAGGGAATAGGTGACGGTCAATTCAATTTTTTTAAAAAACACAGATATATGGTGTCGATCACTTTTGGTGTCGGACATTTGGTGTCGTTCTAGAAAATTGGTGTCGGTCAGACACCAAATATGACCGATACCATAAGAACCAACACCAAACCGGCCCAACAGACACTAAATATGACAGACACCAAAAGTGAAATTAAAAAACCAGTCCAAATTACTTTTAGTGTGGATCTAACCAAAAGTAATTGGTGTCGGTCTGACCGACACCAAAAGGCCGATCGACACAAAAAATCTGGTTATATTTTCAAAACTTCAGTTTCAATCCCTTATTTCTACCTAATTTTATTCTGCTTTCTTCTTCATTTCAACCTTATTTCTCCATAATTTTCATCGAAACCCCACTTCATTTCAAGCTTTTTCTTCTTCTTCTTCCCAAAAAACTTCATTACTTCTCTTCTTTTTCTTCTCAGCTTTCTTTTCTCCTTTACCCACGGCCAAAAATCTCTTTTCAAACATTCTTCTTCTTCTTCTTCTTCATTTTCAAGCTCTAGCTTCTTTTCCACCTACTACATTTCAAATGTACTAATTTCTTTGTTATTTTTTGCTATTTTTTTGTTTGCTATTGTTTATTTATTCCATACCTTAAAAGTTGTGGAATAAATGAAGTGTTGGTGTTGGTTTTGTGTGTTTCTTTTCAACAACATCTTCACTCATTTTGCTTTTATTATATGTCTTAATCTCATTGCCTTTCAAATCTACTTTCTACTTTCAATACTTATAAGCTCTCATACCACATTCTATATATATATATATATATATATATCTAGGGTTCTAACCTACATTATGCACCTCTTTATCTTTGAATATCTATTTTATTTATTTATTTGTTTGTGGGTTTAGTTATATGTTTAAAGTAGTGCCTTAAAGTAGTAGTTCCTTAAAGTAAATAGTGCCTTATAAATTTGTGTTTTGATTTTTACCCTTGTGTGTAGGTATTATTTTAGTTGGGATATGGATAAGTTGTGGGTGCTTAAGGATCGAATGTCACAAGAATATAGTTTAGGAGTTTAGAGTTTTATAGAAAATGTTTTACGACATTCCAATTTTTGATGTTGAGTTACGGTTAAAATAATATTTCTTTTTCATATGTTTTAGTCTTCGATTTCTTTCTAGTTCATCTCTATTTTTGATGATGTTTTAGTGTTCGATCTGTCTCTGCTAGCTCTGTTTTGTGTTTCTGGTTTGTACTGTTTTAGAACTAACTTGTTTCCCCACTTATAGGTTATACTGGCTAGCGTATTGACGTGTAGCATTCTTTGAAGCAACTTCAAAGAATGTTATGCTCATACCGT
>JBBMEG010077372.1:0-12187 GCA_037832605.1 Cyclanthera cordifolia | reverse complement strand
GGAAACAATCAAGAATGAGTTTTCCACAAGAATCTTCTTCAAGAGCACGAAGACCACTAGAGCTTGTTCACACTGATTTTTGTGAACCGATCAAACCAAGTTCTTTCAGTAAGAATAACTATTTCTTATTATTTATTGATGATTTTAGTCGAAATACTTGGGTATATTTTGTCAAGGAGAAATTACAGGTTTTTAGCATATTTAAGAGATTTAAATCTCTTGTTGAAAAAGAAAGTGGTCTATACATGAAATCATTAAGCTCAGATAGATGAGGAGAATTCACTTCGAATGAATTCAAAAGATTTTGTGAAGAAAATGGAATCGTCGGTCTATGACAGTTCCATATACACCACAGCAAAATGGAGTTGTTGAGAAAAAGAACAGAACCATACTCAACATGGCTCGAAGCATGTTAAAGAGTAAGAAAATGCCAGAAGAATTTTGGCTACAAACAGTTGAATGTGCAGTCTATTTGTCTAATCGCTCACCCACGAGAAGTGTATGGAATAAAACTCCTCAATAAGCATGGACATGAAGAAAACCATCTATTTCTCATTTGAGAGTATTTGGGAGTATAGCTTATGCCCATGTACCAGATCAAAAACGAAGTAAGCTTGATGATAAAACCGAAAAACATGTGTTTGTTAGATATGATGGAAGCTCAAAAGGCTACAAGCTTTATAATCCTACAACAGAGAAGACAATGGTAAGTAAAGATGTTGTGTTCAACAAGGAAGCGATATCGAATTGGAATGATGAACCAAAAGAATACAAATTTCTTTTTGTTGTAAGCTAAAAATATACCGAAAGACTCAGAAGAGATTGGGACCCGCACAAAGGAAAATAAGTCAACGTCAATCCCCCGGGGGTCGGCCAAATGGAGGTCTCAACCCCCAGGGGGTCGGCCAACACCTTTGCCAACCCCCGGAGGGTCTAGGGGTCGGCCGAGTCCATTTCTGACCCCTTAGGGGTCCGCCTCGCCATTGCCGACCCCCCGGGGGTCGGCCAAATGGAGGCCACAACCCCCCCCCCCCGGGCAAGTTCGACTCCTCTTGGGTCCGCCAAGGAAGGCTTTGACACCCCAGGGTTGGCCCTTGCAGCCTCACCCTTCTCGGGTTTGGCAACGAGTAGGTCAATCCCAGTAGATTGGCCGCAGAGGTCACGACTCTCCGAAGAGTCGACCGAGTCCAAGTAACATTTAGAGGCGCTGCACCCCTTGGCGTTGCCCGTTACGAGTAGGTCAATCAGAGTGGATTTGTCGTGGAGGTCAGGACTCTCCAAAGAGTTAACCGAGTCTAAGTTACGTTTGAAGGCGTTACACCCCGTGGCGTCGCCCGTTACAACGAGCAGGTCAATCCGAGTGGATTGGCCGTGGGGGTCAGGACTCTCCGAAGAGTCGACCGAGTCCAAGTAACGTATGGAGGCGATGCACCCTGTGGCATCGATGATTACAACGAGTAGGTCAATCCGAGTGGATTGGCCGTGGAGGTCAGGACTCCAAAGACTCGACCGAGTCCAAGTAACGTTTGGAAGCGCTGCACCCCGTGGCGTCGCTCGTTACAACAAGTAGGTCAATCCGGGTGGATTGGCCGTGGAGGTCAGGACTCTCCAAAGAGTCAACCGAGTCTAAGTAACGTATGGAGGCGCTGGACCCTGTGGTGTCGTTTGTTACTACGAGTGGATCGGCCCAATGGAGTCTACCGTGTAGGTCAGGACTCTCCGAAGAGTCGACCAAGTCCAAAATCAAGACTGTTGCACCTCTAAAGGGTAACGGTTAGGAGTTACGCTGGTATTCATACCCTGCTTAATGACGAACGTTTCTAACGGCCGGCCATTATATCGCCATAAGTGAGCTGTAGCACTTACGATACCAAGTCATTTTTCCATTTCTTGGGGGGTCCTAAGCTAAGTACTCTGAAGTCATTCCTAGTATTCTACATTATACTCCTAAATTCCATTTCTGACTTAGGCCTCGAAGGCCCTGTGGCTCACACCACACCGGTGTGTCCTAATTTTAGTTTTTTGCAGGCCCTTTCGTCCTCAGTTAAAAAAATTTACTGTAGATATCCGTTGACCATTTTTCGGCATGAACAGTTGGCGCCGTCTGTGGGGACGAGAAAGTGTTCTTCCTAAAAATGCTAAATTTCAATCCATTTTCCTGCAAAAAATGTCGAACGTTGAAATTGGCCACCACCACAGTGTCGATGAAGAATCGGACGTTGAGCACGCTTCAATGAGGATTGCCTCCATAGGACATGACGTTTTTCATGTCGAAAACCACCCAGATCCTGAGGGTGTAGTAGCCAAGCAAGAACCGGAGCGTGCATATCCGAAGTTTATAACATTTGAGGAACAAGTGCAAAGGATGAAGGAGAGTTTGAGTCGCCTAGTGGAGTTGCTTCGATAACCACCTCCGGCTCAGACAGCTGATGCTAGGAACCAACAGGTACCGCAGTAGGCGACGCAGCGACAACGGACCAATAAAAAGGTTGTGTCAGAAAAGTCAGCTCTGTTGATTCAGAACCTGCCAAAGGGAAAGCCCCAGCTACGGAGACGCTGGAAAATGTTCATTCTCTACACCGAAGACTGGTTGAATGCCTTCGACTGGGCGGTATTGATCGGAGGAAGGAGCATTCGGTCCACCAGAGGATCGTATCCAGAACAGCAGAGTCTTCTCAGACGCAGTCAGTTTGAAGTAGCCAGCCAAGGAGTGCTACACGAGGATTTTCCACCCCGCATCGCCCAAATAACTCTAAGTGCGCGTACGACTGAATCAGACTTGGGAGTAGATCCCAAGGATGTGATCAACAAATGCCGAAGAGAGGCGGGTTGTGACAGAGCTGAGACACAACCTTGGCTCGCCCAACTTCGTCTCCTCCGAGACTAGTTGGGAAGCATTAAGAAGGCGTAGGACCAAGACGAACTGGACTTGAACAGCCTGGTCGACCAGGTCGAACCCTCCCTTCACTGACAAAATCATGGAGGAGTCCGTCCCAGAAAAATTTAAACTCTTTACAATCAAGGAGTACGAAGGATCTACGAATCTTATGGAGCACCTGGATTCCTATCGGGCATGGATGAAACTCCAAGGAGTCCAAGAGGCGATCAAGTGCAGAGCGTTTTCATTCGTGCTGATAGAACCACCCCGAAGATGGTTCAGGCAGCTCAAACGCAAGTCAATTGCCTATTTCAGAGAGCTTGCCAGGGCTTTCGTCACCCAATTCTTGGGAGAACGAGATCAAAAGAAGCTGGTCGCCCATTTGCTGACCGTGAGACAAAGGAGTCATGAGACTCTTTAGGAGTACATTGCCCGCTTCAACAGCAAGGCGCTGAACGTTGAAGGTTACTCTTACAGCACAGCTCTACAGCAATCGTCGTCGGACTCAAGGATGAAAAATTCATGTGGTCGCTGGGGAAAAAGACTTCACTCACTTATGCTGAGTTGCTAACCACAGCACAAAAGTACATGAGTGCAGAGGAGCTAGTCAACTCTCTATGAGGCACAGAAGGAAGGCGCTCCCTTTCAGAGCGCGAGAAGTCAGACAGCCATGACGAGGCTGATTACAAGGAATTGTGAAAATAAAGGGCGGAAGAGCTCCTAGTGAAAAAAGAGAAGGTCGAACGACGGGGGAACCCCCTAGAAGGTTCGAGAAGTACACTCCCACGATAATTCCCGTAGAGCATATCTTGATGAAAATTCAAGATAAGAAAGAGCTGAAGTGGCCAAGCAGGATTAAGGCAGGATCCAACAAAAGAAATAGAGGCAAGTACTACCTATTTCACAAGAACCATTGCCACGCTACCTCGGATTGCTACGACCTGAAGGAATCTATAGATTCCCTCATCCGAAGAGGACGACTACACAAGTACGTGGGAGAGGGTGAAAAAATGTCTGAGTCCCCTAACATGAAAAGGGGAGGCAAAAAGTCACTACCGCTGCCGGAGAGCAGAACTATCATCGGAGGGCCAGCTGGCGGAGAGTCCAACCGAAGTCGGAAGGACAAAGTGAGACAGACCAGAGGCGCCCTAAGGGGCGAAGAAGTGCGCAATATGGAAGCAGTGGACGAGCAACTGGGCTTCACTGCTGCTAAGGCTGCAGCACTGCACCAGTCGCACAATGACGCCTTAATGGTGTCCCTGACCATATCCAACATTCGCGTTAGAATGATCCTTATCGACGGACGCAGTTCGGCCGATGTGCTATCGCTAAAATCTTACGACGCCATGAAACTGGGAAGGGAAAGGCTCAACCAGAGCTCGATACCCCTTATCGAATTTAGCGGGAGCACTTTGATCCCCGAGGGATCAGCCGAGCTTCTAGTGACCTTTGGCAAAGGGGACAACATAGTCCTACAATTTGTCAATTTCTTAGTGGTAAATGATGACTCCACCTATAATGCCATACTGGGAAGACCCACGATTCATGGGCTAAGGGTCGTAGCGTCAACTTACCATCAGGTGGTAAAGTTCCATACTCCTATGGGGGTGGGGCAAGCCAGAGGAGAACAGTTGTCCTTGAGGGAATGCTACCACACAGCCATACGGGGCGTGGTAAAGGGTCCCTGAAGTAAAAGGGTGTTAAAAGAGGATCGCTTCCAGGTGAGGTTGTCCATGGAACAACACCTGTGAGGGTATAAGTCAAGCAAGTACTCAGGCCCTAAAGTGCCAAGGACGATGGTTTGGCAAAGTCAAAAACTACCTGCGAAACTAAGGTGGACAAGACCGTGTTGGTAAGGATCCTAGACGAGTCTAGCATCTCCGCCAAGCTGCTGAACAGAATTGGCAAGGCAACACCAGTTTCGGCTACAACAATCAAATCCTCCATGTTTGGAGCGTTTAAATACTTAAAAAGTACTTTTAGTAAATTGTAATTCAAGTTGTTGATGAATAAAAAAGTATTGTTTTCTCATCATGTACATCTTAATTTAAGTATATTGATTTTATTTTCATAAACTTAAATTAGGGGTATACGAGTATACAAGATAGAGAAGAAAGCAGAAAAAAGTTCATCAAAAAAAGTTCATCATTTCATTCAAAGTAAAAAGTTTCTGGGTTACAACCAAGAGGAAAAAGTAAAGAGTGCAAAGTAAAATGGAAAGCAAAGTAAAAGTCATCAAGGCCCCCTAGAGCTGCGCCTGCTGGAAGATAACCGGATAGGTCTGGCTTAGGCAGGTCCTATCCTAGTTGGAAGAGCCTGACTTTTGTCGAGCACGCCTTGAAAGATGCGAGAGTCGTAGCAAGCGACATTGGCCTGATCATTTGGAAGTCCGAACTTGAAGGCTGGTAGGGAAGGGTCAGTGACTCTTTCCATAGTGCTGGAACAAAGAGACCGAAAGAGAGGAAGAAGGTTGCTATAGCTAACCCCCTCTTGCCGGCATTGTTTTCTAGAATTACAAATGTAGGAGAACCTTTCACAATGTTAGCCAGATAGGCGACATTCTTCAGCTTTCCCTCAGTAGAAGTCAACTCTCGTCGAAGGCGAGAAAATGTGGACAAGTCATCTTGGCAGGCAGCTAGACTCCGGGCCATTTCGGTGAAAGTACGAGAGTCGGCTAAGGTAGCCTCGGCGACTCGCTGAGCTTCTTGAGCCTATGCCAGATCACACTAAAACTTGTTAGTACTAGTAGACAAGGAAGAGCGGGCGTGACACAAGTCTTCAGATATATGACGAAAAGCTGAGACAAAATGCATGAATGCCTGCAAAAATAGACCAAGGTAACAAGTTAGCATGTGTACTCAAGTTAGAGTATAACTGTAAAAAATAGGGTCATCATACCTCGTGCATCAGGCGAGTCCCTTCTTTCAGGACTTGGGAGGCATCTCCTAGGGGAAAGGTAGCAAAAGAAGACCTCACTTCACTCCACAAGTTGGAAGTAAAAGTCTTATTCTCCAGCGGGTCGAAAGTAGGACGGTTCGGTCCCGACAGAAGGTACAAGTCGAACCTAGGGGGAAGGTTGTGTAAACGGGTCTGAGGCCTGCACGAGCTGGTCGAAACCGGAGAAGGGACATGGTCAAATCCGAGGTTGGATCCGTGAAACTCCTTATCCGACCACACATCCAAGTGCTCTGGAACTTCAGGAAAAGGAGAATCTCCATCGTCACCGGGTGGAAGGGAGTAGCCCTCCAAAGTAAGGTCCACCGTATCATCGTTTGGGGCCTAGCAGGAAGGGCGAGACATTTGGCACGTCACTGCATCAAAGGCGCGCCTCAACGAAGGCTCGTAGTCCATGACGACTGAACACGGTAAAAAACGTTAACTTATATTTCCAGTATTCGAAGCATGCTAAGTTAGAAGAAAAAGTAAGCTGCATACCTGGAGCGGATCCCTCCTCCAGGACGGGTGACTCCGAGTTAGAATCAGCTGGCACTACCGAATCTAATAGGAGGTTGTAAAGCGCCAACGAGTTCGTAGTCAGGTACTGCGCGATGCGAGTGACCTTCTCGGGGAAGGTCATGACGATCTCGTAAAGCTTTATTACCCGGGAGCGAGGATTTAGTTTCCTGCGCACTGTAAACAACACAAAAATGTTAGTGCGATACCAAAATTTAGATAAGCTAAGGCAAAAGAAGGTATATCATATGTCCTGAAGGCAGTGGGAATTGCCAGCAAAGCTTCAACGCCTGGAGCTGCCCAAGGCCCTCAAGCGAAGAACCAACGCTCTTTCCATCCCTTCTAAAAATTGGGGCACGCTACTAAAGGAGAAAGTTTGCTTATCGGGGTAAGGTAGCAGCCCACGGTGACGTCGGGATGCTGGCAGAAGCGGTAAAGCGAGAGAAGGTCTGTGGCACTGAAGGGACCCTCGAAGCCGGTGTATACCCAAAGGCTGTGAACACCGAAGAAGACATTCCAAGCATTGGGAGCCAAGTGCGCTAGAGCCAGCCCGACCATACCTAAGTACTCTTGAAGAGACGGTATAAGGGCAAGACGGACTCCTCTGTCGTACATGATGGTGTAATGAGCCACCTCGCCTGGAGGAGGATTGGCATATGTCTCCGAAGCCAGCGGAAGCCGAAGGGTGATCTCGGCAGGAATAAGGAACTGGGTCCTAAGGTGATCTAGGTCCTCTTGAGTTAAAATGGACATATCCATTTGAGATCCTGACCCCACCGCCAGGGCTCTCCGCCGAGTCCTCTTAGGCGAGGAGGTAGCCAGAGGGTGAAGAGATTTGACCTTATAATCAGACGAGGGGTCCATGACGACCAAAGTAAGGAGTAGTCTGCAAATAACTAAGTTAGGGAAAAAGCAAGTCTCTGACAAAGAGAGCCTAAAGTACCCTACGGAATTCGAAAGGCGGTGAAACAGGCGAGACTTTTATAAAAAGTGCCTAAATAACCTAAAAGTTTCAAAAAGCGGTGAAAATGCGAGACTTTTATAAAAAGTGCCTAAGTAGTCTAAAAGTTTCAAAAAGCGGTGAAAAACGCAAGACTTTTATAAAAGTACCTAAGTAACCTACTACTTTCAACAAGCGATTGGGCGGGCGAGACTTTTATAAAAAGTGCCTAAGTAGCCTAAAAATTTCGAAAGGAAGTTAAACGGGCAAGACTTTTATAAAAAGTGCCTAAGTAGCCTACAAATTTGGAAAAGTACTATAATGGGTGAGTCTTTGAAAAAAAGAGCCTAAATAATCCTAAAAATTCATGCATACATGCATAACGGGCAAAAAATCGAAAAAATTTGCCTAAGTAAAGGTGGATGTTTCGGAAATATGCCTAAGGGTTTGCATGAAATCGAAAAAAGGAGAGTACGTACCGAAAAAGTAAGGCGCAACGGATGCTTTCCAAAAGTCCAAAATGCAACGTAAGTCTCCTCCCACACTTTGAAACAATTGAAAATGCTAGCCTAGTGAGAGGAAATTTTCGGCCAAAGTAGGGTAAAAATGAGGGTGTAATTTTGCAAGGGAGTTTTTATGGAAAAGTTAGGCTATGGAAAATCTCTAAAGTATAAATATTTTCTTAAAAAGATAGGTGATTTTTCATTGAATAAAAATAATATCTTGGAAAATATATTCTTAAAAATAAGAATACGACCATTTTAATATAATTATTCTTAGAATGAATATTTTCATAACCTTAAAACTTTATTGTTTGAATATTATTTAGGAAAAGATGTTCTTGAAAAAGAATATGGTCTAAGTAATTTTCAAGGAGATACTCCCATAAATTACAAGAAGATAACTTTTTAGCATCCTCAAACTTCGAAAAAGAAGCAAGTACCTAAACTACTCTTCACAATCCGGCAAGCATGAAAGTGAAGAGTGGGGTAATGTTGTAAGCTAAAAATATCTCGAAAGACTCGAAAGAGTTTAGGACCCGCACAAAGGACAAATAAGCCAACGCTGACCCCCCGAGGGTCGGCCAACACCTTTGTCCACCCCCAGAGGGTCAGCCAACACTTTTTTCGACACCTTGAGGGTCGACCACTCCATTTTCCGACCCCATGGGGGTCGGCCAAATGGAGGCCACAACCCCCCAGAGGTCGGTCGAGTCCATTTCGACCTCTCGGGGATCGGCCAATTGGAGGTCACAAACCCCCCCCCCCCCTCATGGGAGTCGGTCGAGTCCATACCGACCCCCGGGGTCTGCCGAGCAAGTCCGATGGGGTCGGTCAAGGATGGCCTTGACCCCACGGGGTCAGCCCTTGCAGCCTCACCCTTCTCGGGTCAGGCAACGAGTAGGTCAATCCGAGTGCATTAGTCGTAGAGGTCAGGACTCTCCGAAGAGTCAACCGAGTCCAAGTAACGTTTAGAGGCGACGCACCCCATGGCGTCTCCCGTTACAACAAGTAGGTCAATCTAAGTGGATTGGTCGTGGAGGTTAGGACTCTCCGAAGAGTCGACCGAGTTCAAGTAACGTTTAGAGGCGCTGCACCCCGTGGTGTCGCTCGTTACAACAAGTAGGTCAATCTGTGTGTATTGGCCGTAGAGGTCAGGACTCTCCAAAGAGTCGACCGAGTCCAAGTAACGTATGGAGGCGCTGGACCCTGTGGCGTCGCCCGTTACAATGAGTGGGTCAGCCCGATGGAGTCAGCCGTAGAGGTCAGGACTCTCTGAAGAGTCGACCAAGTCCAAAATCAAGACCGTTACACCTGTAAAAGGTAACGGTCAGGAGTTACGCCGGTATTCATACCTAGCTTAATGACTGACGTTTCTAATGGTCGACCATTATATAGCCATAAGTGAGCTGCAGCGGTTATGAGACCAGCTGCTATAAAAGTCAAGTCATTTCTTCCTTTCTTGGGGGATCCTAAGCTAAGTACTCTGAAGTCATTCCTAGTATTCTACATTATACTCCTAAATATCGTTTGTGACTTAGGCATCGGAGGCCCTGTGGCTCACACCACACCGGTGTGTCCTCACTTTAGCTTTTTTGCAGGCCCTTTCGTCCTTTGTTAAACAAATTTACTGTGGATATCCGTTGACCATTTTTCGGCATCAACACTTTTGTTTCCTGTAGACGATAATAAATCAAGTGATGACGTTGCTTCTCCATCAACGCCACCTACACCACCAAGAACTCCACAACAAGATACACCATCATCTTCTACTAGTTCGAATGAAGGTCCTCATCACACGAGAAACTTACAAGACATATATGATGAAACAGAAGAGTTAAGTCAAAGTTTTAATGATAAGAGTTAAGTGAAAGTTTCAATGATCTTACTCTTTTTTGTCTTTTTGGTGATAGTGAGCCTTTAAATTTTGAAGAAGCTTCGCAAGATAAAAAATGGAAGAATGCGATGGATGATGAAATAAAGGCCATAAAGAAGAATGATACTTGGGAACTTTCTACTCTTCCAAATGGAGAGAAAGTAGTAGGTGTGAAATGGGTGTTCAAGATAAAAAGAAATGAAAAGAGAGAACTGGTGAGACATGAAGCGAGATTAGTTGCAAAAGGCTATTCTCAAATAAAATGTATTGATTATGATGAAGTATTTGCTTTTATTGCTCACTTGAAAACTATAAGATTGTTGATTGCGCTAGCTGCTCAAAATAAATGGAAGATCTTTCAGATGGATGTCAAATCAAAATTCTTAAATGGATATCTCGAAGAAGAAGTCTACTTAGAACAACCTCTTGGTTATACTGTAAGAGGTCAAGAAGATAAAGTTTTAAAGTTGAAGAAGGTGCTATATGGATTGAAACAAGCGTCAAGAATGTGGAATAGTATAATCAACAAGTATTTCCTCGACAATGGGTATTTGAGATGCCCTTATGAACACTCTCTTTACATTAAGACTAATGATCTTGGAGATATTTTGTTGGTTTGTCTGTATGTAGATGACTTGATTTTTACAGAAAATTGTCCAAGAATGTTTGAAGATCTTAAGAAGGCAATGACATAAGAATTCGAAATGACAGATATTTAGCTTATGCCATATTATCTTGGGATTGAGGTGAAGCAGTCAGAGGAAGGTATCTTTATTTCTCAAGAACGGTATACTTAAGAAGTGCTTGAGAAATTTAAGATGTTAAATTCTAAGTCTGTCGCAACTCCAATGGAAAGTGGGACAAAATTGTCCAAATATGAAGAAGGAATTGTTGTAGATCCTTCATATTTCAAAAGTTTAATTGGGAGTTTGAGATATTTGACATGCACAAGACTAGATATTCTTTTTAGTGTTGGCTTGGTGATTCGGTTTATGGAAACTCCTACAACTACTCACTTGAAAGTGGCAAAGAGAATCCTTCGTTATCTTAAAGGTAAACTTGATTATGGATTAATTTATAAATCATCTAAATCATTCAAGCTTGAAGGTTATTGTGATAGTGATTGGGCTGGAGATCTTAATGATCGAAATGTTGCTGCATCATCATGTGTTGGTTGAGAAATTTTCTTAATGTAATTGGAGTTGTACAAGATGATGCAACTGTTATCCATGTGGATAACAAGTCAACAATTGCTCTAGCGAAGAATCTGTTGTTCCATGATCGTAGTTAGCACATTGACACAAGATTCCACTTCATTAGAGTTTGCATTTCAAAAAAGGAGATTCAAGTTGAATATGTGAAGACAGAGAATCAAATTGCAGATATATTCACGAAGCCACTCAAAGTTGATGTGTTTAACAAGTTGACAACTATGCTTGGACCTTTCAGAAAATCATGTTAAAGAAGGGATTTTGAAAAGTAAACATGTTAATAGAAAGTAAGTTATGAAAATAAATCTTATGAGTTAAGAAACTAAATACATGTTAAGTTAGGAGAGTTAGATCTAGAAATGTGAGCTATACATCTTCCCACCGCCTCCTTCCTTGTGTGTCGGAGATATAAAGCGAGTGCACTGGAAAAGAACGGAGAAAATAATATTATTTGTTTGAATTCTTTGCTTTGAGAGTGTTTATATTATGTTTCCAACAATGTTAATACTAATTAATATGCTTTAAATACAAAAGTAATTCTATATTATGAAAAATGTTTGAAGAACAATGTAATCAACTTGAGTTTAATACAATTTGAATACTTGTTGTACATAAGTATATACTTAATCTCACCGTGAAGAACGTGTAGTGCATTCAGTTTGAAAAATCTAGTTAAAATGTTCTATGTTGGTAATGCACTTTAACTATTATATAGTATTATAAACATATTAATAACAATCATATTAACTTATAATAATACTATGTAAATATATAGATAATTCTAGAAGTGTATATGAACAAAACTAATTAACAATACTAAAAAATTTGGGTTAGTTGATGAGTGTTCCAAATGTCAACTTTCATGAGTATCGCTCTCTATATAGGTCAAATTTGATGCGTTTTTTGATTGTCAACTGTTGTTCAGAAAAGCGAAGTAAATATCTATTGATTGACGATTTTAGAGCGTGATCTTTTTATATGCTTTTTTGACAATTGTACCCGAATCTCTATATTGCTTGGAGAGTTCTCATCACTTCTATGATCTTTTTCTCTTCCAAAAATACTTTTAGTTCTGTCCAACATTTTTGACTTATATTATTTGTATGTCATTAATTATATATATATATAATGTAATAAAAATAAAGAAAAAAATCATACATTTTAGAGATAGCCTTCAATTTATTATTTCTTTTAAATTCGATGTTCAATTACAATTGATCAAAAGAATAAGAGCACAAAAACACACATGTAGTCTCTCGTACTTCTCATAAGAATAAAAAGCCGGCAACTGCTACCCCAGCAGCAACGACGGAGAATTTCACGGCAGAG
>JBBMEG010077341.1:7500-12189 GCA_037832605.1 Cyclanthera cordifolia | reverse complement strand
CAACCGATATGCCCTTAGGCACGGCCATACATAACATAGAAATCACACTTGGGAAGGGGGGACAATTAGCTAGAGCAGCAGGTGCTGTAGCGAAACTGATTGCAAAAGAGGGGAAATCGGCCACATTAAAATTACCTTCTGGGGAGGTCCGTTTGATATCCAAAAACTGCTCAGCAACAGTCGGACAAGTGGGGAATCTTGGTGTGAAATCCAAAAGTTTGGGTAGAGCCGGATCTAAGCGTTGGCTAGGTAAGCGCCCTAGAGTAAGAGGAGTAGTTATGAACCCTGTAGACCATCCCCATGGGGGGGGTGAAGGAAGGGCCCCAATTGGTAAAAAAAAACCCACAACCCCTTGGGGTTATCCTGCACTTGGAAGAAGAACTAGAAAAAGAAAAAAATATAGTGAAAATTTGATTCTTCGTCGCCGTAGTAAATAGGAGAGAAAATCGAATTTCTTTCTTCATCTTTGTCTTTTCAAAAAAAATAGGAGCAAGCTATGACACCTGCACAAAAAGAAAAAAAGACTTTTGTAGCAAATCATTTATTAAAAAAAATTAATAAGATTAACACAAAAACAGAAAAAGAAACAATCAAAACCTGGTCCCGGGCATCTACCATCATACCAATAATGATCGGACATACTATTGCTATCCATAATGGAAAAGAACACTTACCTATTTATATCAATAATGAGATGGTAGGCCACAAATTGGGAGAATTTGCACCGACTTTCAATTTTCGAGAACATACGAAAAATGATACTAAATCTCGTCGGTAAGAAGAGTTAATAATATTATAGGTACTTATAATTGATTAGTAAGAGGAGAACTTTATGTTACAGAAGAAAAAAACAGAAGTCTACGCTTTAGGTCAAAATATATCTATGTCTGCTCACAAAGCGAGAAGAGTAATTGACCAAATTCGGGGCCGTTCTTACCTCACGACACTTTTTTTATTAAAATTCATGCCTTATGGAGCATGTTCGCGCATTTTCAAATTGGTTTGGTCTGCAGCAGCAAATGCTCGTCACCTTCTGGGTTCTAAGAACGAAAATTTATTCATTAGTCAAGCTGAAGTCAACGAGGGTACTAGCCTGAAGAGATTCAAGCTTCGAGCTCGAGGATGTAGTTATCCGATAAAAAGACCTACTTGCCATATAACTATTGTAATGAAAGATAGATCCTTAAATAACTCTGAAAAGAAAGTCAAAGTCTTTTTAGATGCCGATAACTTTTTAGTAGATGCCGATGACTTTGTACAAAAAGACTTTCTGAACTGGTTAAAAAACCCTATCACTAAACCGAAAAATAAGTATCTAACTCTGGAATATCATGATATGTATAGTAATGGGGGAGCATGGGACAAAAAATAAATCCACTTGGTTTGAGACTTGGTACAACCCAAAGTCATCATTCACTTTGGTTTGCAAAACCAAAAAATTATTCGAAAGAGCTACACGAAGATGAAAAAATAAGATATTATATCAAGAATTATGTACAAAAAAATATGACATCCAGCGTCAGGGCACTTATACGTATTGAGATTGAAAAAGCCGTTGATCTAACTAGCATGAAAATCTATATAGTACCCGCACCCGCAGAAGTATTCAACAAACATTACCGGCGAGAAAGCAAAAACTTACAACCAAATCTACAAAAAGAATTTGCTTCTGTGAACAAAAAATTTGACTTGAAAACCCGTAAATGTATTTCTGTGCCCCCAAAATTGAACTTTACTCTCATAAAAATTTTTGAGCCTTATAGACATCCTAATATTCTTGCAGAATTTATATCCGACCAATTACAGCAGCGAATTCCATTTCGAAAAGCAATGAAAAAGGCGATTGAATTAGCTAAACAAGCAAATACAAAAGGAATTCGAGTCCAAATTGCAGGACGTATTGGAGGAAAAGAAATCGCGCGGGTTGAATGGCTCCGAGACGGTAGGGTTCCCCTACAAACCATTCAAGCTAAAATTGATTATTGTTCCTATCCAGTTCGAACTATCTATGGGGTATTAGGCATCAAAATTTGGATATTTTTAGACGGAGAATAATAAACCTTTCCCTTCCCTTCTATTCGGTGAGAAACTCAAAAATTCGAATTTGAAATTCTCTAAGGTTGACTAAAAATTCAATTGAACCTTTAATATAATTGCTATGCTTAGTGTGCGACTCGTCGGTTTTTTTAGGCTTCGTATAAAAAAAGCCCTAAAGTAGAAACTAATAACTCTAGAAAAAATAACCAACTCATCACTTCACATTATCTGGATCCAAATAAGCAGTCAAGATATGACAGATCAATCATATGCTTGTAGCAACTGAAATCTTTTTGCATAAATAAAAAAATAGGATTCCAAATTCTGAATAGAAAGAGAGAAAAGAAAAGAAGGGTGTGGATAAATGGAAGGGTGAGAGAAAGAAAGAAAAAGAATATTGCTGATATCTAATTCCAATATCGAATATGTAAGGTCTATGAGTCATCTCATAAAAAAGTGCACTGTAATAAAGCATCAATCCGGAGTCATCGCATAAAAAAGTGCAATAGAATAAAGCATCAATCCGGATTCATCCATAATAAAATGAATTTGTGCATAGAACAAAACAAAAAATTAAGAGCTTCGAGCCAATAAAGACTGAGAAGATTGACTCAAGAAAAAATGTCATTCCCAGCTCCATTGCAGAATTAATTAAGGCCTAACCATTAAGTAAGAAGAGATGGGAACGAGGGAACCTGTGGATCTAAAAGATTCTATTGAAAACGAATTCTACGGATTCATGGATCTGGATGGCGGAATAGACCAGAGACCAATTCATCTATTCGAAAAATTATGAACTATTGCTAGAACCGAAGAAAAAGTGAATTGAAAGAGTCAATATTCGCCCGCGAAAACTGGATTTTCTTGTAAATAGGATAATACGGTGAAATGAAAGGCTAAAAAACACAAGACAGATTCATTTTAACATTCTCAAAACGAATAGACTCTATGTTGAGCTATCGATATAAAGAGGATAGAAAGTCATAATAGATTTGAGATAAATGAAATACAGACTTCGGTCTATTACTTACTTATACTTATTAAATACATGTGTCTCTTACTTGAAATTCTATTTGATCTTTCATTCAATTTCAATATTTTTGAATCCCTTTATTCGCGAGGAGCCGGATGAGAAGAAAGTCTCACGTCCGGTTCTGTAGTAGAGATGGAACTCAAACCCAATCATCAACTATAACCCCAAAAGAACCAGATTCCGTAAACAACATAGAGGAAGAATGAAAGGAATATGTTTGCGAGGTCAATCTATTTGTCTCGGAAAATATGCTCTTCAGGCACTTGAACCTGCCTGGATCACATCTAGACAAATAGAAGCAGGTCGACGGGCAATGACACGAAATGCGCGCCGCGGTGGAAAGGTCTGGGTACGCATATTTCCAGACAAACCGGTTACAGTAAGAGCGGCAGAAACCCGTATGGGTTCGGGGAAAGGAAATCCTGAATATTGGGTAGCAGTTGTTAAACCAGGTCGAATAATTTATGAAATTGGCGGAGTACGCCAAAATATAGCCAGAAAGGCTATTGAAATAGCAGCGTCCAAAATGCCTATACGAACTCAATTCATTAGACAGACTTATGGGTTCGGGCAAAAGAAATAGATCAAAAAACACTCGAAGGTGCAGATTTCCTTTTTTGGACAAACAATATTTCTTTTTTTCTTCGCCTTTTACTTTGCATTTTAACGAACAAATAAAAAATGATATGATTCAACCTCAGACGTATTTAAATGTAGCGGATAACAGCGGGGCTCGAGAATTGATGTGTATTCGAATCATAGGAGCCAGCAATCGTCGATATGCTCATATTGGTGACGTTATTGTTGCGGTGATCAAAGACGCAGTTCCAAAAATGTCGCTAGAAAGATCCGAAGTGGTCAGAGCTGTAATTGTACGTACTTGTAAAGAACTCAAACGCGACGACGGTATGATAATACGATATGATGACAACGCCGCAGTTGTCATTGATCAAGAGGGAAATCCAAAAGGAACTCGAGTTTTTGGTGCGATTGCAGAGGAATTGCGACAGTCCAATTTGACTAAAATAATTTCATTAGCTCCAGAAGTATTATAAAATGAAACCATAATATAGTTCCATAATAGGGTTAGAATAAGCTATTTGAAAGAAATAGATTCATATTCAGGTAGTAGATTGTGTCTCGCGCCTATACCTTTCAAAATTCATAGTCATAAACAAACAAAAAACAAGAAAAACATGTTGATTATATCCAAATTTGGAGGCATTAATACTTTTAAGTCATTATGGGGAAGGATACTATTGCTGACATGCTAACCTCTATCCGAAATGCTGATATGTCTAGAAAAAGAGTAGTTCGAATACCATTTACTAATATCAGTGAAAGTATTGTGCAAATACTTTTACGAGAAGGTTTTATCGAAAACGTGAGAAAACATCGCGAAAACAACAAATCTTTTTTGGTTTTAACCCTAAAAAGGAATCGGACTTATAGAAAAACGTTCAATTTAAAACGGATCAGTCGACCTAGTCTAAGAATCTATTCTAACTATCAACGAATTCCTAAAATTTTAGGCGGGATGGGGATTGTAATTCTTTCTACTTCTCGAGGGATAATGACAGACCGCGAGGCTCGATTAGAAAGAATAGGCGGAGAAAGTT
>JBBMEG010077341.1:0-2500 GCA_037832605.1 Cyclanthera cordifolia | reverse complement strand
TTGGGGTCCGGCCGCGAGGTCTGAATATTAAGTATGAATCATAGTTCAAATAGTTCGTAATCTAATTTCTATTCATTCCGTGTTTCAGATACTAGAATCGATATCCGACGAAGTAGAACCGATGACAGACCCATTCTCTGTACTATCAATAGGATCAATTAGAACAAGTCACACACTCATATTCCAGAAAGACTGAAAGAAAGAAATTCCACGATCGAACTACCACAATAGAATGGGCTAAAAATCCCAGCTCTAAATTATTCATTTTGTATTGAAAAGCTAGGTTGCGGTTCTTATAGATCTAATTCATGGAAATTCCATCCAATAAAACGGAAGAATTATAAATCTCCAAAATAATAGATAGAAATACCGCAAATAGGGCCATTGCGACCCCCATCAAAGGGGTGGTTCCCCACCCAGGAGCTACTTTACCATATTCCGAATTCAATGGTTTTAATAAACTCCCCACATTAGTTCGTTTTGGACCAGATCGAAAATCGTTCTCAACAGTTTGCGTAGCCATAAATCCTATTCTATTCATTGAGATCTGTTGACTTTGTATACCCTTCCATTGTAAATAAACGATCTTATCCTAGATCCATTCTATTCATTGAGATCTGTTGACTTTGGTTGTAAATAAACAATCTTATCCTAGATCCATTCTGGTCTTGAAATTTTCGAATAATGGAAACAGCAACCCTAGTCGCTGTCTTTCTATCTGGTTTACTTGTAAGTTTTACTGGGTACGCCTTATATACCGCTTTTGGGCAACCTTCTCAACAACTAAGGGATCCGTTTGAGGAACATGGGGACTAGTTGAAGTAAGGGACCTCCCACTATTGGGAGGCCTATTACTTCAATTGCAATTGAGATAATAAAAAAGCATTTCATTTTTTAGTTGGAACTTTAGGCGGTTCTCTAAAAAAGATAGCGAAAAAAATGATTCCTAGAGTTGAGACTAAGAGGAATGTATAAACCAATGCTTCCATAGATTCGATTGTGATTTAGAATTATAGCTTCCATACCTATTTACCTATTTTTTTTTGGGGGGGGGGGGACGATCTCCCGGACAAAGAAAGAAGAAGATATAAAAAAACGGCGAGTCAAATCAAGATTTCTCTAGTCCCCTATACGAATATAAAACTCAATAACAAATCAGAAAAAGAAAATGGATTCGAAAGCCATCAAAACAATGTTGTATCAGACTACTTGTCTTCTTGTAGTTGGATCTCCAAGTTTTTGGAATGCTCCAAATTCGACTTGAGCATCCAAATCTGGGTCAATACCAGCAAAAACATCTCGGAAGAGGGTTCTAGCACCATGCCAAATGTGTCCGAAGAAAAAGAGCAAAGCAAATGAAGCATGTCCAAAAGTAAACCAACCCCTTGGACTGCTACGAAAAACACCGTCAGATTTCAAAGTCGCACGATCTAATTCAAAAATTTCCCCCAATTGAGCGCGTCTAGCATATTTTTTCACAGTCGCGGGATCATTATAAGTGACTCCATTGAGTTCGCCACCGTAGAACTCAACAGTTACACCTACTTGTTCGACACTATACTTCGATTCTGCCCTTCGAAAAGGAACGTCGGCTCGAACAATCCCCGCTCCATCTACCAAAACGACCGGAAATGTTTCAAAAAAAGTGGGCATCCGACGTACAAAAAGTTCACGCCCTTCTTTATCTCGAAAAATAGGATGTCCTAACCATCCAACCGCTATTCCATCCCCGTTATCCATTGAACCCGCCCTGAATAATCCCCCTTTTGCCGGATTATTGCCGATGTAATCATAAAAGGCTAATTTTTCAGGAATTTTAGACCAAGCTTCTGATAAACTTTGATTTTCGGCTAAGCCAGTACTAACTCTGCGATATATCTCTTGCTGGAAGTACCCTTGATCCCATTGATAACGAGTAGGTCCAAATAATTCAATGGGGGTAGTTGCTGAACCATACCACATAGTTCCAGCAACAACAAAAGCGGCAAAAAAGACAGCCGCGATACTACTGGAAAGCACAGTTTCAATATTGCCCATACGCAATCCTTTGTATAGGCGTTGGGGTGGGCGGACACTAAGATGGAATAGGCCTGCTAATATACCCAATGTTCCAGCCGCAATATGATGAGAGGCTATTCCTCCCGGAACAAAAGGATCAAAACCTTCCACGCCCCACGCTGGATTTACATATTGTACTTTGCCAGTTAGTCCATAAGGATCGGCTACCCATATTCCAGGACCATACAAGCCTGTTACATGAAATGCACCAAAACCAAAGCAAGCCACCCCCGCCAGAAATAAATGAATTCCAAAAATCTTGGGCAAATCCAAAGAAGGTTTTCCGGTCCGCTCATCAGTAAATATTTCGAGATCCCAATACACCCAATGCCAGATCGCTGCTAAAAAGCACAAGCCAGAAAACACAATATGCGCTCCGGCCACACCTTCGTAACTCCAAATACCCGGATATGTTATAGTCCCTCCTGTGATACCCCAACCA
>JBBMEG010077320.1:0-12195 GCA_037832605.1 Cyclanthera cordifolia | reverse complement strand
CCTCTAAAGGGTAACGGTCAAGAATTATGACCGGTATTCATACCCGGCTTAATGGCGGACGTTTCTAAACGGCCGACAGTTACATCGCCATAAGTGAGCCGCAGCGGTTACAAGACTGGCTGCTATAAAAGTCAGTTCATTCCACCATTTGAGGGGGATTCCTAAGCTAAGTACTTTTGAGCCATTTCTTAGTATTCTTTACTATTCCCTTAAATCCGTTTCTGACTTAGGCATTGGAGGCCTTGTGGCTCACACCACACCGGTGTGTCCTAATTCTATTTGTTTTGCAGGCCCTTTCGTCCTCTATCAAATAAATCGTACTGTGGATAGACCGTTGACTATTTTTCAGCATCAACAGCCTTGTTACATTAAGTAGTCTTCAAATTAATCTTAGTTATACAGTAGTATATTCAAATAAGGAGACACACCAAGTACTTTTCATATTTCCATGTAGTCCAATATACCTACTTCAAATAACTAGAATCCTTAATTAATTTTTATTCTACTTTTAGTTTTACATAAACAAATTATAATAAATAACTAATTCATTTCATAAAAAAGATCTTTAACAAACCAGTCTTCGAAAAAATAAAAACAAGGTCTTCAACAAAATAAAAGCAACGAAGTATTCAACAAGGTCTTTAACAAAATAAACGCAACAAAGTTAAACCGTTAAAAAAAAAACTACGAAACTTGGTGAGACCAAAGGTCAATTTTTTGAAATCAGGATCGAGTTAGTTGAGACATCAACTTGAAACTTGGTGGATCGTATAGAAGAACTTTTTTTTTCTCTTTCTTCCCATTCTCTTTCTGTTTATCCTCCCCATGTCCAAATTTTAACGTATATGGGGATTTCAAAATAGTTGAGGGCATTCTCTTACACTTATGATATTCGTTCTTCTTGTATTCATCTGAAAATATTCCTTCCCCACAAAGCTTTCATGTTGATTAAAGAACAAAATATTATGTCATGTTATCATACTATATTTTATGTATTATGGTTATAATACATACGTAAACATACGATGGTATTGTATAATACTGAATAATAAAATCCTTACAATATCAATGTATATTCCTCTTCCAACGTTTTTCTTCTTTGTCTTCACAAGGGGTTCACATACCTATATATCATACATATATATTTAGGTTTTGTGATGTAGTATATTTTATTACCTGCATTTGCTGTAATGGAGTATCGATGTTATTGTTATTCTTCTCACCATCATCTACTAATTCACTTCCTTGCAAAAATTTAGTAATTACAAATATTATATACTTTCATTCCATTTACCTTTTCTGACTCTCCAACTATAACATCAATAAGGCTTGTTATGTCTTCAACATCTCTATTGTTCGGTCCATCTTCTTCATCATTCCCATGATTAGGTCCATCATCATGATCATCACGATCAATGTCCTCGTTCTTTTTATTTTCCTTAACTTTCTCCATCTCTTGTTGAAGCTTATCAATCTTTTCGCCCAACATGTGTATCCCCTTGAATAATTTATCGAAAGATGTTTTCACATATATATATTTGGAAATCGGTTAAGCAATCATTTATTTCCTTTAAGCTTGGAGCAATAATTTCGTCATTCTCTATATCATGTTCAACATTGATTTCCTCAAATACCATCTCCACCTAAATCTATATTATGTATAGGACCTCCTTCACATTCTATATCATATAATACATTATCAGTTTTTTATAACACAATCTTAGTCACTACGTAACTTTGTACGTTCAATCACATCACCTTATATAGTTCCATCCTTGTCAGCAAACAAATCAATTCGCTCAACCACATTACCTTCGTCAATTACAAACTACAAAATTATATTACATATTACAAATTAACCTAGAGTTCATAATACAATAAATAGAGTCTTACTGAATTTAAAACAACTCACCTCTTTATTCTCAATATCTATAGGTAATTCTTCTCCAATTTCATCCTCCAGTGCTTTGAAAGCAAACTATTTTATGAGCGATAAGTAAATCAATTACATAATCATTTTTTAGTCAGAATTATTAACAAACATTTGTTACACATCATACCTTTTTGTTTTCGAATACGCGAACCACCAATTCAGTCCATTTCAGTTGTGCATCCGAATGACAAATAAGCATTAATGTTTTTCCACTATCTTTTCTTTGTGGATAAATATCTCCTTTCTCTAATAGTAGATGGATGCATTCATAAGCCCGTATAAGTAATGCATAGGGAAACCACCTAATCCAGCACATGTGATTCAGGGTTAAGGATCAAATTTTTTATGTATGTTATTGTAAGCTCGTAAGATTCCCTACCTTAGGGGTATTCCTCAAATTGTTTCTTATCGTCCAATAAAAAAAAATAATCATTATTCACCTTTTTGTATCAATGCATCTCATTTATGAAACATTCAATGCAGTATAATTTTGCCAACTTCAACATATTATTATCCTTCAGATCTTTCCCATTTTTAAACGAGTATGCTATGTCATTCCTTCGAACCTCCTTGAGATGTTGGAAATACTTATTCTTGATTTTTCTAGTTAACTTTTATCTGTCTATTTTTGGATACTCCTTGCAGTTTAGACTCGTGATCATCTCAAAATCTCTTATCGTAAACTCTCTTATTACTTCTTCGAAATTGAACCTTACTCCTTCATCCATGACATGCTTACATTGTCTACGAATGAGATGATACATAAGTTGTGACTGGAATCTATTAATGTCTAAATCTATAACACGTTCTATGCAACTTCTTCTAAACTTCCTCATGTATTTGTCACTTAGTGTTCTTTTTATTTGTTCAAGGACATCAAGTGTTCCGAATATATTTAATTTCTAAGTTATGAACCATTTATCACAATTTAGCAATAAAGGATGTTCCTGTAGCTAGAAGAAGGTTGTAAAACTTTTGAATACAATGACAATATACAATAAAGTATAAATATACAAGGCCATACTTTATTAATTCAAGAGTTATCAATACAATATTATAATATATGATACATTGTATACAACGTAATCAGTACCTTGTAATTATTTGTTCTATTATTCACCCCTATCGAACCATTTTCTTTTGTCAGACGTTGTGGGACAATCCTATGAACACAAGTACTTATGTAAAATCAGAATATATTAAAAATCTAGGGATCCATTTTTGTAATAATTGTTTTATATTGTTCGTGTTTATCTTTTTTTGTTTCTCTTTCTATCTATGTCTTCAATTAATTCATCATAATCAATCTTCTTCCCAATTCCCTAAACATACCACTTATTATTTTATTTTTCATAATGCTAACATTTTACATAATACTCATCATACCATTCATATTTTTTACCTTTTCCTTAATTTAGACATTTTGTTCCTATGTCAGACCTTCCATAATCTGAGTAATGGATGTGTGAATAAGACAAATAATAATAGTATTATATAAAACTACAGATGTATTACTTCATAATTTTTCATTTTCTGGACAAAAAATGTAATAGATATATGGTTTTCTACTCTTACCTTAGTCGCAGAACTTTTCGCATTCTCTTTAACTACTCTTTCGTACTTGTGCATCCTCAATCTTCTCTTTTTTAGTTCTACAAATACTTGTCCTTTTATGTTGTTTCATTAATAAGCATTTTGGGTTATAATAAAATATATTAGAAGTTGATAATTAGCATAAGATTACATTATACACATATAATACGCAACAATCTCATCAATCTTCTTGATTTCTTTTTTATCCAATTTGGAGCTACCTTTATTATTTTCAATTCTTTTTAACATTTTCCTCAATGTCTTTCTACATTATAATATTTTAAGTTCGTAAATTGTAAACTGTTTACATTATGTAACACAATTTATCACATAACCTTATCCTCGTTCAAAACTCTATCATCATTTGCCTCCATTTCTTCAACCATCGTTTTCTCTACAACATCCGTCAATCAAATTGACGTTAGTATTGAATTAAAAAAAATTGTGACAAACCAAATAAAAAAAGCCTAAATTCTTGATTTCCCCCTCCCCCTCACGATTTCCGACCCCCTATCTCTCGCCCGATCTCTCTCACCCCTCCCCTGCGATTTTCCTTCCCCTCTCATCGACCACTCTCACTGGCCATCTCCCCTCGCGACCGTCTCCTCTCCCTCTCTCCTCTGTGATCCCTCTCTCTCGATCGTCTCTCACGGTCTCTCTCTCTTGATTTTGGCTCTCTTGAGCAAAACAAAAATCATTCGGGTTGATACTGTTGAGCGAGACAAGTGCAACGGGGTGGAGGTTTCAGTGTCTTCCTTCGCGGTGCAGTCAGTCGTCGTAGCTTGGATAACGTGTAGAGGTTGGTTTGGTGCGGAGATCAGGTATGGCTTTGTTAAGTGAGTTAAGTTCTTTGCAAAAGTTTATTAAAAGCTCGTAATTAGTTATGCTTGAGCTTGATTAAGGTTGTGTTTAAGCCGAGTTTAGCTTGGGTTTGAGAATCGAGGCTCATTGTTGCTCGTGTGTGATGTTATTTCCTTTTCATCTGGAGTTTAAAATGGTTTTGTTTTCTTAACTAGGGTTTTGTGGTTTTGGTCCCGTAAAGATGGTTTAGGCTAAATGCTTGTAAAAGGTTGGCAAGTTATGTGTGGGCAGCAAGCGTTGGCCAGCTAGGTGTGATTGAAGGGTTGATCGAGAGTGTGCGTTGGCTGGTTTTCTACTTGGTTTCAGCAAGGATTGGGCAGTGGTTGTGGGTTCGGCTTGGAAGTTGTATCCAAGCAAGGCTAGGAAGTAGGTGTTCAATGCCTTTTCTCCAAGTTTAGGCTCAATATAGTTCGTGGTCATGTTTTATAGCCTAGTGTCGGTTGGTTTTTAGGCTAGTAGCTCGATTTGAGTAAGTCATCCCGGTACCTCCAAAACCCCTTTCGGTCTTTGAATGTTTAATTGTGTTCTTGAATGCTTACTTGCATATTGTTGTTTATTTATAGGTTCGGGGGCTTAGCTAGTGCAACCATTTTGGCTCAAGCCTTGTGCTAGTTAGTTCTTTTGAACCAAGAGTAAGTGACCCTAATCGAGTTGATTGATTTACTGAACCTTGTCATTTATTTCCTTGTATTGTGAACTGTATGTTGGTGCTATGTTGTTGAATATGTGCATGCAAGATTTTTAGTCGTTTAGTTGTATACGTGCGAATAACTTCCTGCTGTCATGTACCATTCTAGAAAAGCATGTACTATTATTTGAAATTGTATGACGTGTTGGTATGTTGAGAGATCCTAGAATCATGTTGCATTCCTACCTTTGTTGTTTCGTCGGAGCTTGTTTACCTGAAAGTCTCACACGTCTATATCTATGTTAGTATTTCATGTTTGTATTGCGTGTTATGGATGTACTAAAGCATGTTTTGTAGGAATACATTACGTAGCATGTAAATGTGATGATCTGTTCGTGAAAATCACGCCTTACCTAGTTGCTTAAAATATCTCAAATAAATTGCATAAACAACGTTGTTTGGATGACATGTCTTGCTTGAGTTGTTTGCACAGGTCATAGGATCGGTTGCATTGTTTGATGTGTTATTCTGTATTCAAGTCACTTTCCTTGATAGTGTGAGCATGTCGAACTGAAGACCTTGACATGTCTCTGCTCCGCCATTAGGGTGGTTGTAGTAGACCATAGGGCATGCTGCTACGTTGCATGTCAGGGAACGACCCAACGGGGTGGCTGAACGCGGCAACGTTCTCTGACGGCCAGAGGTAGTCAGATGTAAGAGATTGTGCTTGTGGAAGGTTGCATTGCAACCATCCCGAGAGCGACACGTGACCATCGGGTCTGACCATAGGGTTTCTCAGACGTGTTGGGTAGCCGACCGCGGTCGAGGTTCCCGCAGCCCTTTCTAATACCTAGGAGCTTCTCGAAATATTATTGGGTTTACTTCTAACTATAGCACAGTTGCGAGGACTGCTCATGTACGAGTTACAAACTGCCAAGCAGAAGTGTGATCCTGGCTTCGGCTAGTGTATCCACTAACGCTTGTACAGATACTTGCACTTACAGCTGGATGAGCTGCTGGGTGGCTTTGTTCAGTGAGGGAACTTGATTGGTTCTTTTTCGCGTCACTCGCGCTGGAGATACCTTGATAGGCGGCCGGACGACTCCCTAGCTGGTACCCACGTATCGAGGTGCTTCGCCTTACGCGTCATGGTCGTGTAATGGCTTTTCGGCTCTTATAGCATTGGCTGGGGACCTAGTCTTCCTTACGGGTTGCATAGCTGAGTGATCTTGGATGCATTGGGTCTGATAGGGGAATTAGTCATGACGGAGATCCCTTATCGTGTGAGTGTGAGCTGGAACTTGTTCGGTAGTGAGCACCTGAAATTGCTAAGGCATAAGTAAGCGCCGCGCTAGCAGGTTGGATCGCTCTCGGCTCGGCGCCGTGCATGGTATCTGACGTGTTCAGATTGATCCCACCATACCGGAGAGACCCAGGATAGCATGGGCGACTCTGATGGATGGCCCTTGCGTCTAGGCTCTTTGTTGTACCCAGAGGGGTCGAGTTGTAACTTTAGAGTTTCTTGGCATCGGCTAGTGTGTAACAACCCGAAATTTGAAATTTTTATTAGAAAATAAAGTTATTCTTTTATTTCGGGAATTTCAGCGAGTTAATGACGACTTTACCCTTCAAGGTTTTTTTTAAACATAAGGAAACAAGGGGAAAAAAGGGTATTTTCATGAATTTCGGGTCAAAATAGGAGTTTTGGTCAACATGGGTATTTTTATAATTTTGTCACTAAAGGACAAAATAGGGAAAATGACAAAATAGGCTAAAAATCAAAATAGGAAATCATTGGGTTATAAAATACCCAATGATTGCATAGTTTTTAGAACCCTAATTAATACCCTATCATTGGTGCCGTCAAAGCACGAGTCCTGAGGAACCGCCACTAATTTCCGTGCAGCCGCCATCGACGCAGATTGAGGGCCAGACGCCGATTGCCACGGGTAGCCGTCGAATATGCTCATGCATGCATGGAACATCGTTGATTGGGCATCGTCACACGCGTCAGCGCCGCCTGTACCTCCAATCAACGCGCGCCTCCACGCTAGCCAATCAGCGTCTGCAGTTGTCTGCACTAACCGATATGCGCCGAAGTGTTGCCCAATCGAAGGTCGCTGCGTGTCGCACATTGAGTTGCTAACTGCAGCTTCGATTATTGTCTTATAGTGCTTAGCCTGCTACCGTACCCGAGCCTAGCTAACGCCCAATCCACGCTTGAGACGTGTGCGCCGAGCCTTCTGCCGTGCCCAAGCTGCTTTCGAGCCAGCGCCAAGCCCGAATCTTCTCCCGAGCCTACTTCCAGATGCGCCCCATGCGCCAACGACCTGCAACCCACGCGCAGCTGCCAGAATTCACGCGTTGTCGAGGGCACCACCGTCTCTGGTGAGCAAAAAAACCCGAACTCCGTCCCTAAGGTAAATCTCGTGTCCCAAGTTCGTTTTTGGGGTTTTAAAGGCCTAATTCTCACCTGCTTGTCCTGTACGACCCATTTTAGGTGGAGATTGTTTAGGGGATTCTTCCTTCGAGTTCCAAAGGCCATTCCGAGCAGTTTTCGGTCAAGGTAAGGGACCGTTTCCCCAGTATAGGGTCGTTGTGGGTAATCTTGAGCACGTATTTGATTAGTTTAGCACTTAATAACGTATTTTACTACAAATGTATGTTTCTGATGTTTAGATGCTTTATATGAATGTGTTTAGTTCATTCCAGCGTGTTTTTCGAATATGTTATGACCGTTAATGCTTCCTGTATTTAGCATGTTGTTTCTAAGACTATTGTGTTATGCCTAGGGCATGTTTTCTGATATTTAGGTTGCCATGTTAGTTGAGATTCAAGGTCATGTCTTGGATGTTCCTTTCTGTTTAAGGTGATAGTTCCTACGTGTTTAACTATAAGTTTTACTGTGTTAGTTACGCGTTGGCAGTCCCAACGGGGGCCGAGCGTGTCAACCAAGTAGTGTGCTCTGAGTTAGGAGTTCCAAAGGGGACCGTTGAGTTTAATCGAGTTAAAGGTCCTAAAGGGGGCAAGATTTTAGGGGTTTAGTTCAGGTGTAGGGCGTTGGGGAAGATATTCCTACTTCGCGGTAGTGTTAGAGATCAGAGGGCCACCCGTTTAGCCATACCTACCCAGGGTTCGTCTGACTTTTCCCAAGTGTCGTGCTAGGAGTGTGAGTCGGGAGATATCTCATAGCGGAGGGTCCTAAATCTACCTATTCGCGCAAGTGTTTAAAGTCTAGCGGCAACCAAGTTGTTTCGGCTCGCCGAGGTGCTCTCACACTAGTATAAGTCACTTAGTTTAAGTTAAAGATTTGAGATAGAGTTTTGTGATAAAGAACGAGTTTATGATAAAGCTATGAGTTTCGTGGTTGAGTTAAAGATTGAGGTAGAGCTATGGCTTAGGACATTTATGTAATCACGTTACTTTGTGTTCCACTGATTATTTATGTGTTCTTGTCAGATCCCGTGCTGGGATCACTAACTAAGTTTTTGCGTACTCACCCTTTCCATTGTGGATTCTTTCCAGGTATTTACGGGTGGACCGGGATGGCTGAGCTTAAGCTGAAGTGACTATGGGCAAGCTGCATTAAGTTTCTTAAGTTGTTTTAAGCTTAATGTTTATTTATGATTTTAAAGCATGAAATGAGTTTGAGGCATATTTAGCATAGGTTTTAATGATGTTTTATTGTTTTCTAGGTACACCTAAACTCTGCTTATGATTTAATTAAGTAATTTCTTAAATACAAATGATATTTAGCATGTCTCCATGAGTTTAAATAAACATTTATTCAAGCATTAGAGGTTAAGGTCACGGGTTTGACTCCGTGTTGGGTCGGGTCCTAACATAGTGAGACTCCTCGAGTATTGCCACAAGTTTTAGAATGCGTGGCACAGACACCCGAGAGTCAGGATGCTTTCCCATTTGTTTGTGCATGTTATTCTTAGACTTTTGATTAACGCCTATTTGTTCTATATGCTGGGTGCAACCCGTGCGGGGTTTCTTACTGAGTTTTCACCGACTCACCCGTTCGTTTTATATTGGTTATGGATTCAAAACCGTAGTTGCAGGTACGCACCAAGATGGATGACCAACAACTGAGGATAGACCTAGTGGGGACGTGTCAGCGGCGTCGTTGGTGTCACCTTTTCACAGTTTAATCTTATTGCATATCTTTCTGCACAAACTGTTGTAATAACTTCGTTTTAAAATGCTAGTTTTAGAACCAAGATCTCGGGATTTACATTTATGTTCAAACTGTTGACTGCCTAGATTGGATAATTATTTTTTTTGGAACTTGCAGGGTCGTTTAAATCATTTTGAAATGTCCAGGTTCTGTTTTACATGTTTTGCAGGTATGAGTTTCCCATATTTTAGGGGAAACTTTGCCGAATTTTTCTTTAAAATTTTCATGCATTAGTAACTCTCGAGTTGTAACCTAACGGTTATGTACCGGGTTGTTACAAAAATACTATGAAATTTTTACAAAATAAAAGACTTGATACCTACTTATTCATATTTTCGTCTTCGGATATTAAATTGTATTAATCAGAATATCACCATCCTACAACATAGTATAGTATAATGAAAATATATACAATACATGTTATAAAAACATATTGTTATAAACGAATATGCATAACCTTCTGCTTAACGGTATCTGTTATAGGCCAAAATATCCCAAAATACTTGGATAAGGTAGGGACCCCACCCGGGGGTCGGCCAAGCCAACGTTAACCCTCAAGAGACGGCCAAATGGAGGTCTCAACCCCCAAGGGGTAGGCCAAGTCTATGCCGACCCTCGGGCGTCGACCAAACCAACACCGACCCCTCAAAAATTAGCAAAACCAATACCGACCCTCGTGGGTCGGCTAAATGGAGGCGTCGACCCCCAAGAGGTCGGCAAAGCCAACACTAACCCCCCCAAAGGTCGGTCAAATGGAGGCCTCGACCCCCAAAGGGTCGACCAAGTCCATGCCGACCCCCGCGGTAGGCCAAATTGAGGCCTTGAACCCTAGGGGGTCGGCCAAGTCCATTCCAACCCCCGGGGGTCGGCCAAGCCAACACCGAACCCTCGAGGTAGGCCAAATAGAGGCCTTAACTCCTAGAGGGTCGGCCAAGTCCACGACGACCCCCTGGTGGTCGGTCTAGCCAACGTCGACCCTCCGACGCCCCAGGGGTTCTGTGGCTAACACCACATTAGTGTGTCCTAAATTATTCTTTTTTCATTCTTTTCAGCCTTGGTAATACAAATCGTACTGTGCATATCCATTGATCATTTTTCGGCATCGGCAGTTGGCGCCATTTGTGGGGACAAGGGAGTGTTCTACCTAAAAAGCTTGATTCTTACACACTTTTTCTACAAAAATGTTTAAGAACGACCACCACCACAATGTCGAAGGAGAGTCGGACGTTCAACACGCTCCGAGGAAAATTTCTTGCAGAGGACATGATGATGTTCATGTCTAGAACAACCCAGATCCTGAGAGTGCGGTAACTAGGAAAGAACCAGAGTGTGCGGATCCAAAGTTTGCAGCTTTGGAGGAACAAGTGCAAGGAATGGCAGAGAGTTTTGAGTCGCTTGGTAAAGTTACTCCGAAAACCTCCTCCCACTCAAACAGTCGTCGCTAGAAATCACCAAGCACCGCAGGAGGCGGCGAGGCGACGAACTACCAAGAATAAGGTTGCGGTAGAGAAGTCAGCGCCTTTGATTTGGGACCTTGTCAAAAGGAAAGCCCCAGCCATGGAGGCTCCGAGAAAGACTCCTTCTCGACACTAGAGACTGGTTGAACGACTTCGATTGGGTGGTAACGATCGAAAGAGGGAGCACTTGGTTCACCAACGGATTGGTTCCAAAGTTGAAAAATCTTTCAAAATGTAGTTAATCAGAAGTAGCAAGCCGCAGAGTACCACACGAAGCTCATCCACCCCACATCTCTCAAGAATTCTAAGTGCCTAGACGAGTGGATCAAACTTGGGAGTGGATCTTAGGGATGTACTCAACCAACACCGAAGAGAGGCAGGGTACGGCGGAGCCGAGGATTTACCTTGGTTAGCTCAGCTTCGCCTTCTCCAAGATCCATTGGGGAGCAAGAAGAAGGCGTAGGACTAAGACTCCAGTCACTTAGGTCTTAGTCAGACTCAAGGAAGAGAAGTTCATGTGGTAAGTAGGGAAAAAGGCTCCACTCACTTATGTCAAGCTGTTAACTAGGGCGCAAAAGTACATTAGTGTAGGGGAGCTGGTCAACTCCCAAGGAGACACAAAAGGAAAGTGCTTCATTCTGCAGCGTGAGAAGCCAACTAGTCATGGCAAGTCCAACTACAAAGAGTCGCGAAAGAGAAGGGCGGAAAAACGCCCAGTGAAAAAAGAGAAGACAGAACGAAAGAGGGTTCTATCTAGCTGGTTCGAAATGTACACCCTAACGACGATTCCCATAAAGCATATCTTGATTGAGATTCAAGATAAGGAGGAGCTAAAGTGGTCGAGCCAAATTAGAGCGGGATCGAATAAGAGATATAAGGGCAAGTACTGCCTATTTTTTAGGTATCACGGCCACGCGACTTCGGACTGCTACGATCTAAATGAGTCTATTGAGTTCCTCATCCGAAGAGGACGACTAGACAATTACGTGGAAGAGGGTGGAAAAATGTCTGAGTCCCCTAGTAAGAAAATTGGAGGCAAAAAATCACCACCACTACAAAAAATCAGAACCATCGTTGGAAGGCCGGCTGGAAGGGAGTCCAACTGGAATCGAAAAGAAAATGTGAGATAAGCTAGAGGCTTACTAAGGGTGAGGTAGTGCGAGTAATGGCAGTAGTGACGAGCAACTTAGCTTCACTGCCGCTGAGGCTGCAACATTATACATGTCGCACAATGACGCCTTAGTGGTGTTCCTGACCGTCTCCAACATCTATACATCGGGAGGATCCTCATTGACCGAGGTAGTTTGAAGGATGTAATATCGCATAGGCTTACGATTCCATGAAGTTGGGAAGAGAAAGACTTAAGCCAAATTCAACACCCCTGGTCAAATTTGGTGGGAGCACTCTTACTCCTAAAGGTTCAGTCGAGCTCCCAGTAACTTTTGGCGAAGAGGACAACATAGTCCTCTACTTCGTAAATTTCTTGGTGGTGAACGAAAACTCTGTCTACAATGCAATACTGGAAAGACCTACGATTCAT
>JBBMEG010077299.1:0-12197 GCA_037832605.1 Cyclanthera cordifolia | reverse complement strand
TATGCTGCCGAAATTTCATTTAATTTAACTAAGGAAGAAGTTATATCATGCTTGTTGAGTTTTGAGATGATTTCATTAGGTGGTTTGCTGAAATTTTTAAGGCATTGTTTCTTATTTGCCTTGAAAAAGACAAACCACCACTTAGATTCTTTTTTTATTCAAGTTTTGATACTTTTAATGTCGGTCACAAATGGTGACGTATTATAGTAAAGCCAAAAGTTTAAATTGAAAAAATGCCCCACATGAATATGACGTGGTGACCAATAAAATTTTTTTTAAAAAAAATTAAAAAGATACTTTTTAATGTCGGTCACTTAAAACCGTCACCAAAGATCTTTAGTGTCACACATAAAAAATCGACATCAAAGGTCTTTAGTGTCGGTCAAAACCGACACCAATTAAATGCTTTGGTGTCGGTCATGACCGACACCAAAAGTGACCGACACTAAAGGTCTTTAATGACACTGGTATTAATGACGGTCGTTGGACCGACACCAAATATCTTTAGTGTCGGCATATGCCCGTCACTAAAAGTCCGGTTTCTACTAGTTAATACTAGTTTATAGTTGGACCATAAATAACTTGTTCATTAGAGAAATCAGTAAAGCTTAAGAAGAAAGATGTAATCAAAGTGGTAGAACAGATTTTTGTTCCAACTATGAATTACGGAAAGCTTGTGAAGGATCATATGACAAATAACGGATTATATCCGTGGACATAACTTGTCCTATTTTATGAAAGAGTTCAGAATAGGCCTAGAGTGGAATAAGCATGATGTTAACGAATCAGGATTAGTTCCCAGGCGCTGTAGCTTTCAACTAATAGGTCCACCGATTCTCGAGCTAGCTCATATTTACTAGCACAATGTTTAATTACAAAATAAGTTTGAAGAGTTTAAACTTACGAATTAATATGTTGAACAAAATTAATTGGAGTTATAGTTTAATTAAATAAACTTAATTATTTATATATTGGATAAATTAATAAGTTATAATTTATTGAAAAAATTTTATAGAGAAATAATAAATACATTGTATATTTAATTAAATAAATATTTATTTGATAACTATTTATTAGAAAAGCAATGGTTAATATGTTGGACATGTTAATTGTATTAATAATTACTAGATAATAATTAAAGAGATGGTTAAGTAATATATTGAATATATTAATTAGACATTTATTTATTGAGAAAATAATGTATTAAATATATTATGTAATTGATATTTATTGGATACATATCAATTACAATGAATAAAATCAATATACGGAATCTATTGATATTTTTGAATATTTCCGCTCCATAAATAGGGAAGGAATTTCACCAAAATATCTTTTAATATAAGATATGAAATGATATTATTCTTTTCTAGTTTGAATGTTCATTCTCTACTATAAATAAGGGTCTAGGTGCTCTCTATTCCCATCTCTCTCATACAGAGACATCATCTCTAAAGTTGAGATCTCTCTTCTCCTCTCTGTCAAATCTTGGACAAAATAATCTCAACTTCTTTTTTCTAAAGGTTTCTCTCCAAGTACCCACCCAGCGTAGCTAATAAGTCATAACCTAGAAAATTGAATGAGACTTTTCAAGAAGTTATAGGGAGTTGATCGATCGTACTCAACATAAAGACCCACTAGAGTTAATTAGGGACGTCATTCAATGTGAGTAGACTTTATAATAACAAATCAATCACCTAGGATATCGCATGTAGCTGTTATTAATATGATTAATTATGTAAAATTTTTATTGTTGCACACACTTCTACCTCGTTTATAACATGCCCTTTTAGTGAAAGAAAAGATTTTTTTAAATGCCCAATAGAAAATTTAAAAAAATCTCTCAAGGTTGAGAATTCTCTAATTTTTTTCTTCATCAAACCTTTGGTGAAATTCTCTCTACAACCTGTTCTAAGCTAAAAATATCTTGAAAAACTCGGAAGAAGTTGGGACCCGCACGAAGGACAAATGGAGGCCTCGACCCCCCAAGGGATCGGCCAACACCTTTGCCGACCCCTCGGGGGTCGGTCAACACGTTCGCCGACCCCCCGGGGATCGGTCACGCTATTGTCGACTCCCCGGGGGTCGGTTGAGCAAGTTCGACTACTTTCGGGTCGGCCAAGGAGGCCTTGACCCCCCGGGGTTGACCCTTGCAGCCTCACCCTTCTCGGATCCGGTAACGAGTAGGTCAATCCGAGTGGATTGGACGTGGAGGTCAGGACTCTCCGAAGAGTTGACCGAGTCTATGCAACATTTGGAGGCGCTGCACCCCGTGGCGTCACCCGTTACAACGAGTAGGTCAATCCGAGTGGATTGGCCGTGGAGGTCAAAACTCTCCGAAGAGTCGACCGAGACCAAGTAACATATGGAGGCGCTGCACCCCGTGGCGTCGCCCGTTACAACGAGTGAATCAGCCTGATGAGTTTCGTCGTGGAGGTCATGACTCTCTGAAAAGTCGACCAAGTCCAAAATCAAGACCATTACACCTCCAAAGAGTAACGGTCATGAGTTATGCTGGTATTCATGCCCGACTTAATGACAGACGTTTCTAACGATCGGCCATTATATCGCCATAAGTGAGATGCTGTGGTTACAAGACTGGCTGCTATAAAAGTCAAGTCATTTCTCCCTTTCACGAGACGGATCCTAAGCTAAGAACTCTTAAACCATTCCTAAAGTTCTAAATTACTCTCCTAAATTTTGTTTCTGACTTAGGCATCGGAGGCCCTATGGCTCACGCCATAAGGTGTACCCTAATTTCGCTTTTTTGCAGGCCTTTTCGTCCTCAGTTAAAACAAATGTACTATGGATATTTGTTGACCATTTTTCGGCATCAACAGTTGGCGCCGTCTATGGGGACGAGAGAGTGTTCTACCAAAAACCGCTAAAATCCAATCCATTTTCCTACAAAAATGTCGAACGTTGAAAACAACCAACTCCATGGTGTCATGAAGAATCGGACGTTGAGCACGCTCGGAGGAAGATTGCCTCTAGAGGAC
Source organism: Cyclanthera cordifolia (assembly GCA_037832605.1). Taxonomy (NCBI): domain Eukaryota; kingdom Viridiplantae; phylum Streptophyta; class Magnoliopsida; order Cucurbitales; family Cucurbitaceae; genus Cyclanthera; species Cyclanthera cordifolia. The sequence goes on along the minus strand of JBBMEG010077299.1, from coordinate 9,198 downwards.
ATGACATCGTTCATGTTGAAGACCACCTGGATCCTGAAGGTGCGATAGCCAGGCAAGAACTAGAGTGTGCAGATCCAAAGTTTACGGCTTTGGATGAACAAGTGCAAGGAATAACGTAGAATTTGTCGCCTGGTGGAGTTACTTCGGCAACCACCTTCGGCTGAGACAGCTAATGCTGGGAACTAGCAGGCGCCGGAAGAGGCGGCCGAGCGACAGCCGACTAAGAAAAAGGCTGTGGCAGAAAAGTCAGCCCCGTTGGTTCGGGACCCTGCCAAAGGGAAAGCTCCAGCCACGGAGGTGCCGAAAAAGGCATATTCCTGACACCGAAGACTAGTCGAACGACTTCGACTAGGCGATAATGACCGGAGGAAGGAGCATTAGGTCCACAAAAGGATCGGATCGAGGACAGAGGAGTCTTCTCGATGCAATCAGTCCGAAGTAGCCAGTCAAAGAGCACCACGCGAGGGTCATCCACCACACATCCCTCGAAAACTCCAAGTGCCCGGACTGCAGGATCAGACTTGGGAGCGTATCTTAAGGATGTGTTCAACCAATGCTGAAAAGAGGCAGGGGCTGACGAAGCCGAGGCACAACCTTGGCTGGCCCAACTTCGTCTCCACCAAGAACAGTTGGGGACTATGAAAAAGGCGCAGGACCAAGACGGACTGAACCTGGACAGCTTGGCCGACCAGGTCGACTCTGGCTCCACCGATGAAATCATGGAGGAGCCCGTCCCAGCAAAATTAAAACTCCCTGCAATCAAATAGTACGATGAATCTACAAATCCTTTCGAGCACCTAGAGTCCTATCGGGCTTGGATGGAACTCCATGGAGTTCGAGAGGCGATCAACTGCAGACCATTTTCATTCACGCTCACAGGACCAACCCGAAGGTGGTTCAGGCAGCTCAAGCGCAAGTCCATTTCCTCTTTTAGAGAGCTAGCTAGGGTTTTCGCCACCCAATTCTTGTGAGGAAGAGATCAAAAGAAGTCGGTCACCCATTTACTGACCGTAAGACAAAGGAGTTATGAGACTCTTCAGGAGTAAATTATCCGCTTTAAAGTGAGGCGCTAAATATTGAAGGGTACTCCGATAGCACGGCTCTCGTAGGAGACGTTGCAGAACTCAGGGATGAAAAATTCCTGTGGTCGCTGGGGAAAAAAGGCTTCACTCACTTATGTTGAGTTGCTAACAAGAGCGCAAAAGTACATGAGTGCAGGAGAGCAGGTCAACTCCCGAGGAGGCACAGAAGGAAGGCGCTCCCTCCTAGAGCACGAGAAGTCGGATAGCCGGCGCGAGGCTGATTACAAGGAATCGTGAAAACGACGGGCAGAAGAGCACCCGGTGAAAAAAGAGAAAGTCGAACGACGAGGGGTCCCCCCTAGTCGGTTCGAGAAGTACACTCCCACAGCAATTCTCATAGAGCACATCTCATGAAAATTCAAGATAAGGAGGAGTTGAAGTGGCCAAGCCGGATTATGGCATGGTCCAACAAAAGAAATAGAGGTAGGTACTGCCTATTTCACAGGGACCATGGTCACGCTACCTCGGATTGCTACGACCTGAAGGAATCCATAGAGTCTCTCATCCGAAGAGGACGACTGGACAAGTACATGGGAGAGGATGAAAAAACGTCTAACAAGAAAAGGGGAGGCGAAAATTCAGCACCACTGCCGGAGATCAGAACTATCATCGGACGGCCAACTGGCGGACAGTCGAACCGAAGTCGGAAGGACAAAGTGAGGCAGGCTAGAGTCGCCTTAAGGGGCGAAGAAGTGCGCATAGAGGAAGTAGTGGACGAGCAACTAGGCTTCACTACTGCTGAGGCTGCAGCACTACACTAGCCACACAACGACGCCTTAGTGGTGTACCTGACCATATCCAACATCCGCGTCAGAAGGATCCTCATTTACGGAGGCAGTTCGGCGGATGTGTTGTCACTAAAGACGTACGACACCATGAAGTTAGGAAGGGAAAGGCTCAAGCTGAACTCGACGCCCCTAGTCGGATTTGGCTGGAGCACTTTGATCCCTGAAAGATCAGTCGAGCTTCCAGTGTCTTTTGGCGAAGGGGACAACATAGTCTTGCACTTTGTCAATTTCTTGGTGGTAAACGACGACTCCGCCTACAACGCAATACTGGGAAGACCCACGATTCATGGGCTAAGGGTGGTCGGGTCAACTTACCACCATGTGATAAAGTTCCCTACTCCTATGGGGGTAGGGAAAGTTAGAGGAGAATAACTATCCTCAAGGGAATGCTACCACACAACTCTACGAGCGTGGTAAATGGTCCCTGAAGTAAAAGGCTGTTGAAAGAGGATTGGTTCCAGGTGAGGCTGTCCAAGAAACACCACCTGTGGGGGTACAAGTCCAAGAAGTACCCAGGTCCTAAAGCACCAAGGTCGACGCTTTGGCAATGTTAGATGTCGCCTATGGAGGTGATCCAAGGAATAGCACGTCCAGAGGTACAAGTCCAACAAGTACCTAGGTTCTAAAACGCCAAGGCCGATGCTTTGGCAAAGTTAAATGCCGCCTATGCAGGTGGTCCAAGGAACAACACCTGCAGAGGTACAAATCCAACAATTACCTAGGTTCCAAAGCACCAAGGCCGATGCTTTGGCAAAGTCAAAGGTCGCCTACGAAATCAAGACGAATAAGATCGTGCTAGTAGAGATCCTAGGAACGCCTAGCATCACTACCAAGTCGTTGCACGAAGTTAGAGAGGCAACTCCTATCTTGCCAGCAACATGGATGACCCATTTCCTTGAATATTTAGAGGAAGGAAGCTTCCAGACGATAAAAATGACACCCGACGATTTAAGTTCAACACTTCTAGAAGGTGCACGAAGGCGTCTGTGGCAATCATGAAAGGACAAGGTCCCCAGCCAAAGAGTTAGTCAGACAAGGCTACTTTTGGCCGACCATGGCCAAAGACTCCAAGAAGTATACTTGGGCATGCGACAAGTACCAGAGGTTCGCTCCGATCCAGAGGCAGCCGCCCGAGGTCATAATTAACAAGTGTTGTGGGCGTACCACACTACACCTAGGACGTTAACGGGCGATGCCTTTTAGGGATGAGCAGTGATTCCGGTCGAGGTAAGACTTCCATCCTGCGCATAGTGTCTTTTGACCCAACTCAAAATGACCAGCAGCTGCGGATGAGTCTAAATCTCCTGGAAGAGAAAAGGGATGCAACCCACATAAGGGTAGCACGGTTCAAAGGCCACATTTCCATGTACTACAACTCTCGAGTCAAGGCAAACCACTTCCAAGTTGGTAACTTAGTGCTGAGGAGAATGATGTCAAACACCAAGGAACTAAACAGTGGAGTCCTGAGGCGAAATTGGGAAGGACCGTACCATGTCACCTAAGGGGCACACCTAGGTGCCTACTACCTCGAGGACATGGACATGAATAAGACCCTAAATTTTTTGAGTGCAGAACACTTGAAAAAGTACGTTCAATATAATGTAAATCAAGTTGTTATAGAATAAAGTGTTATTTTCTCATTCTTTCAAAAAGCTGTCTTTATTTAATTATATTGGTTCTATTGTCACAAACTTAAATTGAGGGTAAGCAAGATAGAGAGAAAAAGTCAAGAGCTTTTATTCTTTCAAAGTTCAAAATTTCTCGGGTTACAACCTAGAGGAAAGACAAAGACTGTAAAGTAAAATGCTTCGAGTAAAAGGAAGGCAACGAAAAAGTCATCAAGGCCCCCCAGAGCTGCGTGTACCGGAGGATGGTCGGTTAAGCCAGACTTGGGCAGGAGTTGTTCTAACTGAAAGGGTCCGACTTCTTTCAGGCATACCTTGGAAGAGGCAAGAGTCGTAGCAAGCGGCGTGGGCTGGATCACTTCAAAGTCCAGATTTAAAGGCTAACAAGGAAAGATCGCGGACTTTTTCTGCATTGCTGGAACGAAGAGACAGAAAAAGGGGAAGGAAATAGCTAGAGATTGCCATAGCTAACTCCCTCCTGTATTCAGTCCAGTGCCCAGCTGATGGCAGCCTCACCGGCGTTGTTCTCCAAAATTACTAAGGCAGAAGAGCTCTTCACGAGTTTAGACAAGTAAGAGGCATTCTTCAGCTTCCCTTCAACAAAAGCCAATATTTGGCAAAAGCGAGCAATGGTAGACATGTTCTTTTGGCATGTGCAGACAGCAAGACTTTGGACAGCTTCAGTGGAAGTCAAAAAGTCGACTAAGGCAGCTTCGGCAATTCGCTGAGCTTCTCGAGCCTGTACCAGCTCCCACTTATGCTTCTCAAAGTTAGTGGACAAAGAAGAGCAGGTGTGACGCAAGTTCTAAGAAAGGTGACGGGAAGCCGAGGAAAAGTGCATGAAGGCCTGCAAATACAAAGGTAACAAGTTAGCTTATATATATTGATAGATGTGTCGCTATAAAGAAGAGGAATACATCAAAAGCAACAAAGTCATCCAGTACAGCACTTGTTGGAACTAGGCTTACTGAGTCCGGCTTGGACAGATTCGGTTTGGCTAAAAGAGCCTGGCCCATGAGGTCATTCTCAAACGCACCTTGGGAGAGGCGAAAGTCATGAGCAACCTGCACTGGATCACTAGGAAGTTCAGACTTCTGCTGCTATGGTGGCGCAAAAAGACTTGGAGAGAGACAAGAGGGTACTATGGGTAACCTGTTCTTTAACTCAGTCGTGCGCCCAACCAGTAGTAGCCGCGTCAAAGTTATTCTCCAATATTACAAACGCAGAAAAGCCTTTCAACTAAATTGACTAAGTGTGAGACATCCTACAACTCCTGACAAAGTCGAGCGAGGGTAGATGAGTCGTCCTTGTATGCTTAAGCGACAAGACTTTGGACCGCCTTAATGGAAGTCTGAAAGTCAGCCAAGGCGACCTTAGTAACACCATAAGTCTCACGAGCTTGGGCCAAGTCCCACTTGAATTGATCGATGCAAGACGACCATGAGGAGGGCGTATGGCGTAAGTCATCTCGAAGGTACCAAGAATTTGAAGCAAGGCGCATAAAGACTTGCCCTCCAAAAACTCTAAAGTAAGATCCAACATACCATGGATGGGAGTCCTAAAAGCAAGGAAACGAGATTCTGACCACTAAATGAGCGTTCGAAGTCAGTATACTCTGCAGGCTGTGAACTCCAAAGAACACGGTCCAAGTGTTGGAAGCCACCTACGACCACCAAGGCCCTATGCCGAGTCCTCTTTTAAAAAGATGAGGCTAAGGTGGTGGGACTCAGTCTCGTAATTGGATGAAAGGTTCATGACAGCCAAAGTAATGAGTAATCTGCGAATAGTGAAAAGTTAGGAAAAAGGCAAGTCTCTAGCAAAGAGAGCCTAAGTACCCTACAAAATTCGAAAAGGACTGAATGGGCAAGACTTTTATAAAAAGTACCTAAGTAGCCTGAACATTTCGAAATGAAGATAAATGGGCAAGGCTTTTGCAAAAAGAGCCTAAGTAACCTGTAAGTTTTGAAAGGAACTTGAAAATGGGCAAGTCCTTGCTAATGGAGCCTAAAGAACCTTTAAGTCAAAGAAGTGCTAAAAAAAGGGATAAGTCTCCACAAAGAGGGCCTACATAGCCTAAATTTTTTAAAAGGCGTCTAAGTGTAGTGAATCTTTGAAAAAAGAACCTACTTGGCGAAAATTTCAAAAAGGTGCTTAGGGGTGGCGAATCTCTGAAGAAAATGAACCAACTTGGCCAAAAAGAGCCAAAAGGTGGAAAGTCCCTAAAAAAGCCTACTTGGCCAGATTGCCAAAGAAGAATGCCTAAAAATGTGACACTCTGAAAAAGACAACCTTCTTAAAAACGAAATACTCTTCATTTTCAAATTTTGACAACAAAGTAAGTCCGAAAATGAAGAATGGGAGTAATGTTGTAAGCTAAAAATATCCCGAAAGACTCGAAAGAGGTTGGGACCCGCACGAAAGACAAATGGAGGCCTCGACCCCTCAGGGGGTCGGCCAACACCTTTGCCGACCCCCCGAGGGTCCACCGAGCAAGTCTGACTCCTCTAGGGTCGGTCAAGGAAGGCCTTGACCCCCGAGGTCGCCCTTGCAGTCTCACCCTTCTCGCTTTCGGTAACGAGTAGGTCAATCCGAGTGGATTGAACGTGGTGGTCAGGACTCTCCGAAGAGTCGACCGAGTCCAAGTAAATTTTAGAGGCAGTGCACCTCGTGGCATCACCTATTACAACAAGTAGATCTATCCGAGTGGATTAGCCGTGGAGGTCAGAACTCTCCAAAAGTCGATCGAGTCCAAGTAACGTTTGGAGGCGCTGCACCTCGCGGCGTCGCCCATTACATTGAGTAGGTCAATCCGAGTGGATTGGCCATGGAGGTTAAGACTCTCCGAAGATCTGATCGAGTTCAAGTAACGTATCGAGGCGCTGTACCCCATGGCGTCACTCGTTACAACGAGTGGGTCGGCCTGATAGGTTGGTCGTGGAGGTCAGGACTCTCCGAAGAGTCGACCAAGTCCAAAATCAAGACTGTTACACCTCCAAAGGGTAATGGTCAGGAGTTACACTAGTATTCATACCTGGCTTAATGACAGACGTTTCTAACGGCCGGCCATTATATCGTCATAAGTGAGCTGCAGCGGTTACGAGACTGGCTGCTATAAAAGTCAAGTCATTTCTCCGTTTCACGGGATGGATCAGAAGCTAAGTACTCTTAAGCCATTCCTAAAGTTCTAAATTATTCTCCAAAATTATGTTTATGACTTAGGCATTAGAGGCCCTATGGCTCACACCACATTGGTGTGTCCTAATTTCGTTTTTTTTTGCTGGCCCTTTCGTCCACAATTAAACAAATTTTTACTGTGGATATCCATTGACCATTTTTCGACATCAACACAACCTAATCTTTAAAGGTTTTCACGAAACACTTAGTATAAGCAAGAAAACATAGCTTGGAAGATTGGAAGAGATTAATCAAGTAATCCTTAGGAATACTCGATCATACTGAAAGCCAAAGACCTGCAGATTTGATATAGGCCATCTACTTTGTAAGTCTTTATTGCTTTACAACGAACCAATCACCTAGGAGGTTTACATCTACATTAATACGATTAATATAATTAAAATTGAATTATGTGTTCATACGCTTCCACTCCATTAATTATGCATGTACCCTACAACCATCCTAACACCATGCACATCAAAAGACGATTTGACAAGCACCAATTCACAACTCACTTAGGATTACTATTATACTCGCATAGAATCATCCTAGTGAAATATTGTCCACTTTAATGACAGAATTATTTAGACGAATTAAATACTTATGGTTCGATCTTTTGCATAGACACGTCTAATAACATGGCTACTCATGAACAACTAGGATAAGAGATTGTTTGCAACAATTGCAAAGTGGGTCGTACTAATAGTGTCATTAAGACCAGACACCTAAACTTAATTCATATATTGTAGATGAGTTTAGGTTATTCATATGGACTTAAATGCACTTATATGTCCAACATACTTTCCCAAGTGTTCATAGTAATAATCAATGCCTTAGCATCGTTAATCCAACCAACGTATTAAGTATGGATAATGCAAAGTTAAATGCTAAATAAATAGTCATTAATAACTTTTTATTAATTACAACTGAATTTAATCAATGTGTTCTTTAATTACAAAAAACAAGGCATCTATGGCACATACCCTAACAGTTACTTCGCCAGCACTCTTACGCTCAAGTTATTCAATTGTTAAACGGTGAAGTAAGAAGATAGCATAGGGAATTGTGAATAGTCTGCCATGGTTTAAGCTTACCCTTGGCCTTTATAGTGTCTTTGTTGTATAACCGCCATGAGCTCATTTATGTTAGTGATCGTAACCATTGCTCTTAATTTAGCATTTATCAATGTCATTGATGGCTTTGTCACTTTGATTGAGATTTATTAAGTGGGTATCATCTATGAAATAAATCATTGGTACTAGGTGCAAATCTTTTACTTTAGGATCAACATCGTCGACCGCTCTGTGGTGGGTGCAGTTCCATTCCCTTGTAGGGATTAGCGGTAGTGCCTACCCCACGATGGGATATGTGTCGATCCCACGCTGGGATTCAAGGTGCCTACTGCTCCATAGTGGGTCGGGCATATATCTGTCATATAGAACGATGGCGTCATCCACTTTCCATTGGTGGTAGGTGTTGTTTTCCTTCATGTGTTGAGTTTAGTTTGTGACACTATTTTTTATCGATAACATATTAATATCGATACATGTCTGAAAGGAGTGATCCATCTTCAGAGAGTCTTGAGTTTCTCTCTACAAAAACTCAGAGAGTTTGGGGTCCTCTTTGTGAGGAGTGTGGGGGCCAAGGAGGAGGGGCCAGGGGATTGTGGCGAGAGTTTTGGAAGGGCGTGGGTGACAGGGAGTTGTTAGTCATGGATGCTGAAGCTTTTGCAGAAATGATGAATGGAGAAGGGGGAGGTGTTTGAGCGGGAACATGAAGTCATTCAAGGATTCCAAGTTAAACTGGAGAATGACCTTGTTTGCAAAGTATTTACAAACAAGGGGATAAGCACTGATGCCATTAGGAAAATTATTCCAAAAATTTGGAATGTTGAAAATAAAGCGAGTATTGAAGTGCTTGGAGTTAATACTTTCCTCTGTTTTTTCTCTTGCAAAATATAAAGAGAAAGGGTAGAGGAAAGTGCTCCATGGATCTTTGACAATGTCTTATTGGTGTTTAAACAGATGAGTGGCAGTAAAAGAATTTCAGAGTTGGAGTTCAAAAAAGCTTCATTTTGGGTTAGAATTCATGATGTGCCACCGGCTTGTCATTGGGTAGAAGGAGCTCGGAGGCTAGGGAATATGTTGGGCGAGTTTATGTGTTGGGACCAAGCTGGTGACAATCGAAACAGAGGCAAGTTCATACGAATTAGAGTCAGAATTAATGTGTTGAATCCTTTGAGAAGAGCTATTAAAGTGAAGAGTGGTTTGTTGGCGAAATTTAAATGGGCTCGGGTATCTTATGAGAAGCTTCCAGACTTTTGCAATGATTGTGGCCGGATGGGTCATGGAAAGACAAGTTCTTCCTATGTGTTAGTGGAGGAAGGTAGTCCTTGGCCTTTCGGTGACCATTTAAGGGAGGTTTGTCCTTTAAAACAGCAAGGTTTAAACATACTGTAATATAAATTAAACATACTTACAATTCGAGTTGAGGCTTCAACAGTGTCTTCATCGACATGTTCTTTATTCT
>JBBMEG010077288.1:0-12200 GCA_037832605.1 Cyclanthera cordifolia | reverse complement strand
AAGGTAACGGTCAAAGTTATGGTGAGAGATGCTTTCTAGCACATCTCAAGTTTTTTAGAAATTGGAATTCCTCCACTTTGTTGGTCCCTCCCTCAATTATTAGAAGAAAAAAAAAAAATTGACGCAGACAATTTATTTTATATTTATTGTTTAGGATGTGGAAATTTTTGTTTTTTTTATATATATGTGTGTGTTATTATATTGATCCAAAAACTTATATGGGTGATCTTTAGTTATTATATCAACACTAATATTACTTCAATTATGATTGTTGTTGATAATATAAAATTTTGGTTTGCCATTTTATTTTAAAATATTAAGGTTATATATATATATATATATAGTAACACTTTTAAATTTGAGTCTCTCAAGTTAAAAGTACAAAGACATTATTATCTTACAAGTTTCAATAGTACATTTTACTTTCTCACAAATGTTTCAAAAATTGAAAAATGATTGGGCATATTTGAATGTTGTTCTTCATGGTTAGTTTGAACAAATGTCTTCATTACATAATATTCATTCTCATTTGAATTAAGATTAAATATATAATATTGTAATTTTGGAAATCATACAAATCATATATATATATATATATATATATATATGAGGTGATTAATGAATTAGTTGAAGAGAGAGAGAGTAAGAGTCGGAATTTAAATTTTATTGATGTGGAAAGAATACAAAGAGAAAATGTGAATGGCGAAGAAAGTGTCGATCAGATGTATGTTTTGTTCTCGTCTGTGAAAAAACAAAACACATACGGAATAAATTAGTGTTTGGTGGAGGAGAAATTTGTAGAGGTTGGCCGCTCAGATAACCGCGTATCGATCTCTGGCATTGCCCTTTTTTCATTTCTTACCTTAATTAATTTTCTTCAATATTCTGATCTGTGAACATGATCAAATAATAATAATAAACACACACAAACTTTTCATTCCAAAATTAAATTAATTAATAAATAAATGAATCTAAGTGTAGAATTGGGCGAGCTCATCGGCGGAACCCAATTGAGTGGCGCCTGCATTTTGCAGCATCCACAGCAAGTGTTCGAACAGAACCACTTCGCACGACACAAACAGACCCTCTTCCTCACACGACTTGTCCACCAGCTCCTGGAACAGCGGGTGCTGTACCACGTCGGACGACAGCTGGTACCGGCGCCGGGACCTCCCCACGAACACGTGGTGGATACTCATCATATTGTTGGAATTATTAGAGCTGTCGTCGTGGCCGCCGGAGGCACTGCTGCGGGAGTGCTTCGAGATGGACGGCCAGCGTTTAATCGCGGATTTCAGTTTGGTCAGCTTGCCCAGCTTGGCCATGGCGGTGGATATTATTACAGCTTTCAGAAGAAAATAAATATTAATAGAGATGGAAATGAAATACGTGACTGATTTTTGGAATTATAAAAAGGAAACGGGAGAAGGAAACGGACAAAAGGGAAGGTGGGACCCGATGATGTAGAGACAGCTTAGCTTCCGATTATTATTCTTTTCAAAATAAATATATTTTAGTTTTCATTTTATTTCTATCATTTTAGACAACAATTTTTTAGATGGAAGATTGGTGATTACTCTTCTAGCCTATTTAAATAATCATTTTCTAAGTAATTTTTATATTTTAAAATTAAATATTAAATAGTGTATACATCAATTTTAAAATTAATTAATTAGGTATGAGATAAGTAATACATTTTATCCTTCACATTTTTATCGGGAAATAATTGCTATAAGGTGAATATCTCAAACATTAATAACTATATTTTATTTTGAAACATAAATATTAACTAGACTACACATAATTTGCAGGCTAAAAATGTGTTTTCCCCCTAATTTTAACTATATCAATTAATACATCTCTCATTTATGGGTTAAATAAATTTGAAAATTCTCCAAAAACTAAAACGATATTTAAATAAAAAATTAATATCAATGGAAAGAAATCAACTTCAAAAATCAAATAAATGAAAATCTAAAATCTGAAATAGAATAAAATTCAAATATAAGAATTAAAATTAAATTTTAACAAAAAAGAATATTAACATTAAAACAACGAATAAAGAGAGGAAGTTTGTACTTAATAGATAATTTGCGAATGAGGCTTGAGGTTGGATGCGTGTGTGATGTACTAATAGATGTTGGGATTAATAATTTTGCCTTTTTTTTTTTTTTGCCCTTTTCTTTCTGACATGAGCTCTAACACAAAATCTTAAATATTAATCGAGATAAAATACTATTTTGATTTCTTAATTTATATGTTGTTTCAATTTGGTGTTTAACTTTTAAATATTTAATTTTAGAGAACTTTAAAATTTTTTATGTTTTAGTTTAAAAATATTTAAAAGTTCAATTTTAATTTTCAAAGTTTATTTCATTTTTGTCGTTAAACTTACAAAAAAATAAATAAAATTAGTCATTATGTATATTTTTTGTTTATTTTTTGTAAGAATATTATCATGTTGCTTTCTAAAATTTAAAAATGTATTCACATTTTGTTTCTAATTGTATTAAAATTCTTAACGTTATTAAACAAATTTAGATTATATATTGACTTTAAAATTATTATAAAGACCAATTAATTAAAGACTAAAATTATATATTTGGATGTTATGAGGACAAAATTGATCAAAATTTAATTTCAAAAACTAAAATTTAACTTTTTAAATTTTATGAATTAAAATAAAACGAGATCAAAATCATATTTTACGGTATTAATTTTTATTATATGTTTAAATTAAAGGTTATAGTCATGCCATACAAAAAAGGGGTTATAGTGAATTAATATTATTTATTATTTAATTAATTTAATGACATAAATTTAACTCTAGAAAAAGAGATGGACATGAAATTTAATAAGGCTCTAAAATATTTCTTTGTCGTATAATAGTTTCACGCATTGTAAGAGTTTCAAATAAATTATTCACTTATTGGACTCAAAATTTAGAGCCCTATAATTGGAAAATTTATTATAAACAAAAATTTACTTGTTAACTCTAAAAAATAGTTATAAATATTTTATTAAAATATTAACAAAAGATAATTATTAGTATACTATAACCTATTTTATTATAATATTAATACAAATGCCTGAAAAAAAATAAAAATCTCTCAATTGTATAATATATATATACATATAAAATTGTTTTTTCCTTTTCAGTTTCAAATGAGGTGTTTGTTTGTTGGTTTTATGAGGTGTATGATGTTAGGGTTTATCAAATGTTTGTTTGAAAAGTCAAAAAATGAATGCTCCAAATAAATGCTTCATAAACTCACAAAATAATTCCAAGTACTGCAAATAAATGATTCATAAACCCACAAAATAAGTGTTTCAAATTTTTTATTACAATTACTATATCAAAACCACCATACAAACAAACAATTATTTCGAAACCCACCATAAAATCACCACACAAACAGACAACCATTTATAAACATTTTTTCAAAATCATAAAACAAACATATATTTGATTATAAAAATCCACAAAAACTATCAAACAAACGAATAAAGTCAAAATAAATACTTTATAAAATCTCAAACAACTAACTCGAAAATATTACACAAATTCAGGGGTTTGAAATTTTAAATTGTGGTTAAACTGTAGGGAAAAAAAAAATCATATCATTCGATTAGACAAGTTGCAGTTGTTAAAATCTTTGTTTTTTTTTTCGCTTTTAGAGTTCAACAATATATAAAAGCTATCTTTTTTTTATTTTATTAAAAACATATTTAACTAATTAAAAACTATATGTTTTTATTTAAATAAATAGTTTTATTTATATTATGGTCAATTATTATTGTATTCGAAATTCAGATGAATATTGAACAAAAAAAATGTTTTTATAATATGAAAAAGTAAACATGTTTATTTTTTTTAAAGAAGAAGTAAACATGAAAATTATTAGTAAATTAGAACATTATTGAAATAAACTTATTGTCAAACAAAGCTAAATGTCTTGATTATTAATTTTCTTCTCATTTTTCAAACAGGGTTATTCATTAATACAATGGACGGTTCATCTTCATTAGTACAGGAGACTTTGCCTATTTATTATACAATTCTCATTAATTAATTAATGTGTGAGCTTTTTTCAAACCTTTATCTTCTGATCTTTGAAGAAACTTTTATAAATATCCAATGGTTGGTGTGTGATTTGGTTGATTCTTGTTTAATATCAGCCACACAAAATTAGTATTTGACTCTTGATTTATTTGAGAGCATTGATATCTTCCGTGTAGAATTTATTGTCATTTTTTCCTAATTTGTACTCAAAAAAAAAAAAAAAAACCTTTTATAAATAGTCAACGTTCGTGATTAAATAAGGCTAATTCGAATTTGTCTAGAAAACTAATACAAATTAACAATTTCTTTTGACATTTTTATTAACTGAATTGATCTGACCATTCAATTGTTTCTTAAATAATAATTTGTAATGAAATTAAGACTGTTTTTTATTCAAACTACTAAAAAAAAAAATAGAACTCTTAAAACCCATATAAACTAAATAGAAATGAAAGGGCATATAATTGCCATAAGGTTGTTTGAATAATTTAACCTAAAATTTGTGTTATCAAATATTGAGAGGAATGAGTGTACTTGGATCAATAATATTAATGGTGAAGACATCTCATTTAAAATAATTGAAGATTTGAGCAAAATGTTTCTTATTAACAATCAGTAATTAATTCCAAAAAGCTTTGAAAATTAATCATAAGAACCACATGTATTTTAACGAGATTAACAATATTAAGGTTGTCTATTATATGATTTTTGGACAAGATCCAACCAATATATGTGATTTAATGTCATATATAACCTATGGTCCACATGTCTGAATCAAAAATGTCAAGTATAAGTCATACAACGAACCACAATAAAACTATAATAATAATAATAATTAATTAGCAACCACAATAAGTTAATCCTAATAAAATTATGTCATGTATTTTTGTTGATTTTATTTATGCGGAAGTCAAATGAATTTGTACAATTACGATATTCTACGTGAATCGTGAATTAACGTAGGATTAATGGTAGGTGACTTTTGATCGAATAATTTGCATTTTTAATATTTAAATTTATTTCATTGATATGATAGTAGTTGGAGATTGTATTTTGTTTATTTATATTTGCAATATGTTAATGAAACTCTATGACTCAATTCAACCAGAAAATATAAAGGTTGGATTGGATTGAGTTGGATTATGTTGTTTGAGTCGAGTTGAATTCAAAAAATGGCTAAAAAAAATTGCGTGGACGGGAAATGATTAGAGTGAGAGTATTGATCAAGTGTGAGATTGGATGATTATTATTATTATTTTTTGACTACTTATTGGAAGAGTGAGACCACAAACTGTATAGTGAGGACAGCATTGCTCTCAAATAAATGAGAGCTAAATATTCTTTTTTAAGATCGAACCCATGACATGATGTTAAACTATCAAATAATGAACTTACGTTTGGTCCAAACAAAGAAGGAAAAGAGAGAGAGTTTTGAAATGTATAGATGCTAAGGAATATTTGAACAATAAGAATTAAAGAAGAAATTAATTTCCACCGAATCTAAAACCGGCCTATTGCATGTGGTCCAATTGACCCGTTTCTTTCAACAAATCAATGTGTTTGGAGAAACATACATATAACCTTAGCATACCCTTATTTCACAGCTAAATCATGTCTCCCCTGTTTCATTTAACTCTACCGCACCCTTGTATTAATTTCTTCAAGCTTAGCCTAAGGTGACGAAAATCTTTTGTCGCCTTAGAGACCTACGGCGATGTAGAAATTCTCTGTCGCCTTACAGACCTACGGCGACAGAGTTTTTATCCGTCGTCGTAAGTGGTTAAGGCGACGCACCACTTTTCCGTCGTCAATGGTGACAAAAAATGACAACGAAGTACTTTGTGCGTCGTTATAGATTAAAACGACGAAGTTCAGGCTACGGGGGCTGGCGACGAAGTTTTTGCGTCATCATAGGCTAAGGCGACGGAAAGTTATGCCTAAGGCAACAGAAAGTTCCGTCGCATTAGGTATTCATTCTTGTAGTGTACCCTCCAACACGTTGCATGTGAATCAACCTTTTTTTTTTCTCTTGACAGTATGTAAAATATAGAGAATCGAACATCTAACTTCAAAATCGTTAATTAAGACGTAAACTATGTTTGTTTCTCCATCAAATATATGTTTATTACGAATTGAAATAAAGTTTCACTAACCTATTTAATAAATTTTAGCTAAGGCAAAATTTTTTTTTCTTAGATATATAAAAAGGTTACGTTTTAATTGGCAAAGTTTGATTCCTAAGATTAGGTTCAATATAAAAATAAGTCTTAAAATTTTTAAATTTGTACTCAATAAGATATTATGATGATTAAGTTTTGTATTTCTTTTGACGGATTAAGTTTTTTATCTAATAAGAGTATGTTTGGTGGGGTGGAAAGAGTTGGACAGGGAAGGGAATGTAACACTTTCTATTGTTTGTTGATCGACTTTTATTACATCAATTCACTAATTTAATTTAATTTTATTTTTCTTTATTTATCTCTTCTTTTTCCTTCGTAGTCAAACATGCTTTAAGTGACTTATTTGTCAATTTTATAAAATTAGGAACTACTTCAACAATCAACGACTGATTCTCTGTTATCTATATCTAAATTAGCGAAAGCTTTTAGTAAAGGGTTAAAAATGACGGGGGCAAATGCAATAATAGAAGATTTGAGACCCCCACTAAGATTTGTTCAGTCAAAGTGGCATGTGATAAAACTTGTCATCACCCATGTGCTTAGACATATATCATCAACAAACCCCTTGCTCCTTTTTAGGTCTAAATTGAAATGACACCTAAATCAATGTAGATTTGATGGGATTTAATTCATGTGCCATTGTAACATTATTAGGAATTTTTTCAATCAACCATAACCACCCCTCCAAACTATAATTAAAATAATTCCTATTACACTAAACAAAAAAATGTTACCCTAACCTCAACAAAAAAATAAAATAAATAAAATAAAACAATGATATCCAAAGATCATGGGACCACCCGTTCAAACCTCTCCAACATCAATTATTGTAATCTAAAAAAAAAAAGAAAAAAAAAAGAAGTATGATGTTGTCGTAAGTCCCCAAATTTTTTTTTTATATATGCTAATGTGTCACTAGTAAGCTATCTCGATTTGACAATTATACTATATAATATTAGAGTTTTGTGTGGGTATTTAATCGCAAATTTGGATCCAATCCAATTGAGTATTATCTAAGTAAATATTATATCCTAAAATTTGAATATATCTGTTCCAAGCGTATTTAATTTAAACTTAAATGAATATTTCAACTAATCTACCCTATTTAGGAGTCATCAACATCTTTATAACAACTACAATTTTTTGGGAGAAGCGGAGTTTCAGTTGAATTATTACTAAATCCAAAGTTGTAAGCAATATATAGAATTATATATTTAATATGCGTAAGATATTCTCTTTGATAAATTTAAAACTGATAAAGACATTGATCAAGAAAGGAAACATAAAAATAATTAAGGAAAGAAATGATAGACAATGCAATATTCTGTATGAGAACTGCTGCTTGGCGAAACATAGTTTTCATGAGATGATTTTTTTTTTTTTTTGATCTTAAGATGTTCCTAATTATTGCGAAACCTCATGTGCCGTGTAACGAGGGACACGGTTTCTATCTTTCCCTAACAAAATATCTCTTGCCGACTGAATTTACTCATTAAAAAATTGAGATATTTTTTAGTTTAAATTATCATTTTTGTTTATTATTCGGTTCTTTTAAACTTAGGATTTTTTTTTTTTTTTTTGATTACATTAATTGGGGGTAGGGACTCGAACTCGTGACCTCATAGTATTTAAGTATACACTAATGTCGCTCAGCCATTGCTCTTTTTAACTCCACAACTACAGTTTAGTTGTTAACAATAATGAACATCCATAAACCTAGTATTGATTTGATATTGTCCACTTTAGTGATAAACTATCGTACTTTTGCTTTTAGTCATCACATATATATATATATATATAAAACCTAAGATTATCCCTTTTAACTCAATTATGTGTTATGGGCCTAAATGTACAGCCCAGCCCATATTTAGGTATATATAAGACAGGGAAATAATGGGTCTGAAGAACAAATAGGCTGCATACTTTCGTACAGCCCAGCCCACTTGGACTTTGGCGCCATAAATAAAAGCAACACGACGCCACATCCGCAATGGGCAAAGATCTGATGGTTGACACGTGTAAGGAGGAGAGGATTTCTCTTTCAAACCGGATTTTTCTAGACGCTTCTTTTCGAACACACTCTCGAATTTTCCTTCCATCTTCTTTTTAATCCCGTCCACAATTTCTTTCCACGCACAGATTCATGTTTATTCGCTCAATTCTGCTTACTTTTGTTCCAATTTCACCCTCTAAGGTACGAGTTTCTTTCGTAATTTGCCAATGGTTTTGTAGTTTTCTTTTTCTCGCAGTCTTCTCAGGAACCAACTCTCAAGTGTAATGTTGTTGTTTATTGGAGCGAAATTCCCCATGAATCTGTATTTTTCAGGTTAATTTGGTTGTTGAATCATCGGAGGTAACTAACAATGGGCAGAGCCGCCGATTCGAATTCATACAATGGACATTTAGGGCAGGCTGTGAGCAGTCTCTTCCATTTCCCTGAAATTATGGAGAAATTGGGGTTCAATTCCGGCGCTCACGATGTTGGTGACTCTAAACACATCTCCACCATTCCCACTGATATATTGGACTCTCCTAAGGAATACATTTTCTACCTGGATTTGCCTGGCCTCTCTAAATCTGACATTCAGGTATTTATATCTGTTTGCATTGTAAGTGTAATCCAACTGGTTTTAGAGGTGTTGAATTCAAGATGGTATGCCCTGAACTGATACTAAAATTATGAAGTGCAATTTACACTTGAAGTGACTCTGAGTATGATTCAAAATAGGATTACTTCATAATCTTAATCTATCATGTTATTGACTGTGATTATATATCGTATGTATATGGAGATAATTAGTTCAAACTTTTGTATGATCCACCTCCCTCTTGTTTGTGTGGGTGTTGATTTTTAGCCTTGATTGTGTTCATATTAAATTTATGTTACTTTTTTTTTTTTTTTTTTTTGGAAAAATTAACTTTTTGGTCCTAGGTTTAGAGTCTATTGTAGTCCATTTGTTTGGGATGGATAGGTTCAATTTGGCCTCTAAAATTAGTTTGGTCATCATTTTAGTTTATTTAACAAGTATTAATAACTAAAATGGAGTATTATTGAAAATCAAAATCAAAATCTAGATTAAATTTTCTAATAAATATAAAAATAAACTTAATTTTGAAACATAAAGACTGAAGTTAGACTCCAAAAATTATGATCAAAAGTGAACATGCATTAGTGAGCATTATTGAAATGCTATATTACATAAATTGAAACTAAATTTAGGGACTAAAGAAGTGTGTGTATATATATAACTTGGTATTCTTTCTCTAATTATCAATACTTTGAAATAGATGAATGCTTTCTTGGAATTGTAAAGAATAGAAAACATCACATTCAAACTTATTGGCGTCTAGCTAATGATGAAATATATAGGAAAACAAGGGATAAAGAGTAATAAACTCTTAAGAGTGTGTTGGAGGAGGAGGAGGAGGTTGAGAACAAGTTATAGGGAATGTTCGTGTTACCCACGTTTAGGCTATCTCGAATCGTTCTTTTTCTTTGTTTTTATTTTACTTCCTAATCCTAACCACTCATCATCCTTCCAATACTCGCAAGCTCGAATACATATTTTGCCCATATTGTTTAACACCCCATGCACATATACAAGAGAACAAATGTATTCCCTCCATTAGCCTTTCAGTTTAGTTTTCCTACTTTAAGAAAAATTCTTAAACAAGGTGACATTGAAGGAGCTTTGTCTAATTTGACTTTAAAGTGGGGATATAATGGAAAAGTGGTGGTGATGTGAGTGCAGGTGTCTGTGGAAGATGAAAATACACTAGTGATTAAGAGTGGAGGGAAGAGAAAGCGGGAGGAAGAAGAGTGCAAATATGTGAGGCTGGAGAGGAAGGCACCACTGAAAATGATGAGGAAATTCAGATTACCAGAGGATGCTGATACTTCAGGCATTTCTGCCAAGTGCGAAAGTGGAGTGTTAATGGTGGTTGTGGGGAAGCTTCCTCCACCTCCAACCCCCAAAACGGTGCAAGTCACCATCACCTGATGCTCGAAAACTAATCACCGAACGTAACCAACCATTAGTAGCTCGGTTGCCTTTTGTTTGTTACCTGGGACTTAGTTTTTGGTGTAGTCATTTGTATGCAAGGTGTACTTGAACATGGTTGATAAGACTTAAAATGTAAAGTTGTAGTGTATATATTCGTATGGTTTTCTTCATTTGAGCATGGTCGGCTTCTTAGAAACCTATTTGATATTTGTGGTTTTTGTTTAACTACAATTTAGTGGTTTAAAGTTTTTTTTTTTTTTTTTTTTTTTTTTTCTTAAATTAAAGTTTAACAACAATACATTTGAGTGGTATTTAGATTTTTGGTTTTTGGTGTTTTATCTATTTTGGAAAAAGAAAAAGGT
The DNA here is from genome assembly GCA_037832605.1 of Cyclanthera cordifolia. NCBI lineage: Eukaryota > Viridiplantae > Streptophyta > Magnoliopsida > Cucurbitales > Cucurbitaceae > Cyclanthera > Cyclanthera cordifolia. The sequence continues at coordinate 1,591 of JBBMEG010077288.1, read as the reverse complement.
ACACAAACCACCACTCTGGTAATAATTAATCTTTTCTTGATTTCCAATAATCCCTCAATCTTAGGGATTCTCACGTGTATTCTGGATTAGTTTGTCGTATATATGTATATTTTCTTCTTTTCTATTAATAAAGAATCTTCTTTCCACCACTTGAAAAGGAAATTCCATGGCAGCACTTAAGCGCTTCCGATGAAAAAAATGGAAACACCCACTATTTACTGCAGCATGGTTTTGCGTACCACTAATTTAAGTCACTTTAGGAGAGGTTGGTTAATGATTTGGGATGAACCTTTAAAATTGTTGCTGTTAGTGGTTTTGAATTTAAGATTTAAAGATAACAACTAATTTTATGTGTTTACTAATTGTACAAATAGAAATTACAGGTAGGTTCTTATCATGAAGTATTTGATTGGACTTTATTTTAAATTTTTGTATTTAGGAGAGAAAATGTATAAAAGTTTGATCGGTCGTTGAAGTGAAGTGTAGGAGAAGTTGAAAAGAGCTGTGATAGAAATAAAAATGGTAACTTCTGATCCCATTGGAGGAGAATTCTGGTGTTTGTCCCTAACTCTACTTAATTTTGGTCCCTATACTAATGGGTTAATTTAACTCTACGAAAACTGTATCAAATTCAATACAAGCACAGTGGGGAGGAAAGAAATGTCTATCGAAAGTTTTAGAAATGTCAATTTCAAAAGCATCATGTATGATGCAAATATATAAGAATAATGGATTCTAAAGACAAAGGAATAATTGAAAAAAGGATTTTGAAGACAAAGGAATAATCGAAAAAAGAAAAAAAGAAAAAGAATAACGTGGTTAAATCAATTTGCACGCAACATTTAATTTAGATGGATAATAACCTGCTATATTATATTGGTTTATAGCAATCGAACCATGAATACAATTTTGAGTTCTTTTCATTTCTAAAATTATAATCATGAAATTATATCTATTTTCAGAATTTAACTTGTGACACTTGTATTAGATTGGATTAACACCATTTTTTCTTTTTTCTTTCTTTTGTTCTTTAAGATTAAGGGCGGTTTGGTGAGGGGTTGGGTTGGGAAGGGTTCCCAACCTCTGTTTAGTGGAGAGTGAAATTATCCCAGCCCAACCCAGCCCAACTCGGCCCAGCACAACCTGCGCGTGAGCCACGCGCCTGACAGCCCATGAATTTTTTTATTTATTTTATTTTTCACCTCTTCTTTCTGTTTTGTTTTTTTTTTTTTTCTGTTTTTCTTTTTCGTTTTCATCTATACCATGAACTCTTGTAATGAATTAAATATTGCTTACAACAGGTCTATTTAACTTATTTATTTATAAATTGTGTATATTTTGTTTATGTGTATTTACTTTACCCATAATATTTACATATGTATCATAAATAACTATTTGATCTGTTTGATTATTGTTTGTTTAATCGATTATTTTACTTCCCAATCCGTTACATATGTATCATAAATATCTATTTGATCTGTTTGATTATTGTTTGTTTAATCTATTATTTTACTTTTTCAATCCGGCGTTCTCTTTATTTTATTTGTCTGTTTTTTTAATATATTTTTTTTCTTTTTTATTGTGTTTAATT
>JBBMEG010077256.1:0-12204 GCA_037832605.1 Cyclanthera cordifolia | reverse complement strand
CATGATAAAAAGGGGTGTAGAGGTTCATGCGGCCATGTGCAACACGCACTGGACAAGCAAGACCGTGACACCAAGCACACTAGCCTTTGAAACCTTGAGCCAAAGCTAGCCTCAGCCACTAAGGTACTAGTGTGAGTGTTGAAGTGGAGGAATCCTTCGCCAACTAAAGAAGTATCGAAGCAAAACACAATATTTCTTCCACCAAGCATGTGCATATTGGGCATACACAAAGAAGAGTGATGTTTTTGTAAGAGGATGATAACTCGCAGATATAAGAGTTTATTGCTAGTTCTTTAGTAGTATTTCAGTGAAAATGATGATATAGTTGTGAATATTTTATGATTTTAATTTTTGATGCATTGTTATTCGTGCATATTTCTTTTAATTGGCAAATCATGTGTTACATATCATTTTTCAGTTGAGTTGTCAAAATATATTCTTAATGGCCTATAAATAGCGTCAACAACTCTAAGCCAAGAAATGAAGCTCTTAAACCATACACCATGTTAGGTAGCTTCAAAACATTATATGAACTCGACTCCACACTGGAAGTAGCTTCAGGCTTTTCCAAGATAGAACTACACTAGCAAATATGATAACATAATCAGATGATGATTTACATTAATCAACATAGCCAATAAAGTCTGAATTGGAATAACTAATCGCTTCCAAATTGTTGGTTCGTTTAAACATGAGCATATAATCTTTTATTTGTAGCTTTCACTGGTCAACATCTGAGTTACCCTAAAATCTTCATAAATCCTAAAAACCAATACTTAAGCATATGAAATGTTCTTCATATGTTCCCGTTTGAGCTCATTTTAAGTAAGCTACATGAGGTTAAAATTAAAACCTTTCACAATGGTTGTGATACTTGATGAATAATTTTTCATGAATTCTCTCTAAAACTTTAATGATATAGGTCTTTTAAGACAATAAAAATTTGTCAATGATATAGTATGCCTCACTCAAATCATTCATATCAAAGTTCTTTGAGAGAAATTGTTGCACTTGATGTAGCAAACTCTTATCATTAAACTCTTATCACTCAAATCATTGGTTACAAGAAAAATAACATTCACATATAAAACAAGAAAACTTATCTTACTTCCATTGATCTTCTTGTATATACAGAGATCCATAATGTTCTCTTCAAAACCAAATGAAGTGATGACATTATGAAATTTATACCATTAGTGGGACTTTGTTTTAATCCATAAATGGTTTTATTAAGCTTACAAACCAATCACCAAGTTTCTTGCTCTAGTATACATCTTAATGTTGTGTCAACATTCTCAAGTGAAACATGATCATGTTGTTCAACTTATTGTCTGCCAATTTAAAAATTTATTGAGTCACATTGTTTACTAGACTAGGATAAATAGCTTGTGGTACTTCCAGGACTAATTCTTCAATACGCATTTGAACTTAAGGCCAATTGTTAATATTAAGTTCTTCACTTGTAATGGCAAACTGAGCATCAACATGATCTTTCTCAAAATCAATAACTTGAGATTGATCGCTCCCACTAATCAAGTCATTCTCAAGAAATTATGCATTTCTTGATTCCACAAGACTTCTTTCAAACTTTGTACTTATCCTCTATGAGCTCGGGAACATCAATAATATTTTAGAGAAACTCACAGATTGAATTGCTATAATTACTTAATTATGCTCACGCTACTAAATTTGAAGCTAGAATGAAGTACATTTCACCAATGTAGAAACATGAAAATAAATCTAGCGACATAAAAGTTGCATGTGGGCTAAAGTTTTAATTCAATTACATTTATTTCAACATAATGATAAACTATCAAATATAGTTATGTTTTTATTTTCTAATCCCTATAGGTAAACTAGAAATCTTTGATATTTTATTCAAATTAAATTTTAAGTTAATATGAAGTATGTTCTACAGATGTAGAATCATGAGAAAAAAAATATATGAAACTAGTGACATAGAACTTGCATGTGGCCTAAAGTTCTAATTCAATTAGATTCATAAAAACACAATGATAAAACTATCAAATTATGTTCCTTTTCCAATCCTTGTGGGTAAATTAGAAAATATAATTAATATTTTATCCTAATTAACCACATGTAATAAAGTAAAAATTAGTGTGTGATAAGATTTACCATATTATACTAGATTAATCACAATTAATGTTTATTATTCAAAAGTGATCCTAATCAACTATATTATAATATTTCACTAATTAAAGCTATTGTGGCTACTCTTTAATTTAATTAAATTATATGGATCACTTTAAACATGATAAAACTTAGGCTAAACTATTGCATCAAACAATATTAATTTATTTATAAACAAATAATATTATCTAACTTAATATTGCATGAATAATTATGAAAATAAGCATGTAAACAAAATATAGATATTATAAATACAAAAATTGAGTCATCATTTTAAAATAATATTATCTGTTGATGCCGAAAAATTGTCAACGGATATCCACAGTAAATTTGTTTAGCTGAGGACGAAAAGGCCTGCAAAAAAAACGAAATTAGGACACACCGGTGTGGTGTGAGCCAGAGGACTTTCGATGCCTAAGTCATAAATGGAGTTTTAGGAGAATAGTCTAAGGCTTTAGGAAATAGTGTAAGTGTACTTATCTTAGGATTCAATCTCTTGGGCGAGAAAATGACTTGACTTTTATAGAAGCCGATCTCGTAACCGCTGCGGCTCATTTATGGCGATATAATGGTCAACCGTTAGAAACATCCGTCATTAAGTCAGGTATGAATATCGGCGTAACTCCTGATCGTTACCCTTCGGAGGTGTAACGGCCTTGACTGCAGAGTTACTTGGACTCGGTCAACCTTGGCAAGTCCTCACCTCTATGACCAACCCCATAGGGGTGCAGCCTTTTTGTTGTAGCACTAGGATGTCACGGGTGTTCATCGTCCCTTAGCGCTACTTTGGACTTGGTCGACTTATCCACAGGAAAGTCCTAACCTCCACTACCAACCCACCCGGATTAGCCACTCGACTGCCCTCCTCAAAGGTCGGCTTTGGACTCGATCAACCCTTACGGGTCCTCACCTCCATGACCAACCCACTCGGGTTGACCTACTCGTTGTAACCGGGGACGCCACGGGGTGCACCGTCTGCCTGCGTTACTTAGAACCGGTCGACTTCTAGGGGAGAGCCCTGACCTCCACGACCAATCCACTTGGACTAACCTACTCGTTGTAACGGGGGACGCCACGGGGTGGGATGCCTCCAAATGTTACTTGGACTCGATCGACTCGTCCACAAAAGAGTCCTAACCTTCATGGCCAACCCACTCGAATTGGCCCACTCGTTGTAACTAGGGATGCAACGAGGTGTAGCGCCTCCATACTTTACTTGGGCTTGGTCGACTCTAGGGGGAGTCCTGACCTTCACGGCCAATGCACTCGGATTGTCCTACTAATTGCCGGACCCGAGAAGGGTGAGGCTGCAAGTCCCGACCCTAGGGGGTCCTAGCCTTCCTTGGCCACCCCCAGGGGAGTCAGACTTGCTTGGTCGACCCCCGGAGGGTTGGTATGAACTTGGGCGAATGTACCCCCGAGGGGTTGTGGCCTCCATTTGGCCGACCTCCGGGGTGTCAGAAATACCGAGGCTGACCCTATGGAGGTCGACTAGGGCATTTTTCGACCGTCGGGGGGTTGGCGCTGGCATGGACGACCCCCATGGGGTGGGTGCTAGTTTGGCCGACTCCAGAGGGGTCGACAAGGGCATTGGGCGACACTCGGGGGTCGGTGCTGGCGAGACCGGCCCCCGGATGGTCGACAAGGGCGTTGGCCGACCCTCGGGGGGTCGGCAATGGACTTGGCCTACCCCTTCGGGGTCGAGACCTCCATTTGGCCAACCCTGGGGGGTCGGCGTAGGCTCATTTGTCCTTCGTGCGGGTCTCAATCTCTTCTGAGTCTTTCGAGATATTTTTAGCTTATAACATTACACCCAATCTTCATATCTGAGCTTGTCGGATTGTGAAGAGTAGTTTAGGTACTTGCCTCTTTTTTGAAGTTTTGGATGCAACAAAGTTACCTTTTTACGGAAGTATTTCCTTGAAAATTACTCAGGCCATATTCTTTTTCAAGAATATCTTTTCCTAAATAATATTCAAACAAAAAAAGTTTTAAGGTTAAGGAAATATTCATTCTAAGAATAATTATATTAAAATGGTCATATTCTTAATTCTAAGAATATCTTATCCAAGATAATATTCTTATTCAATGAAAAATCACTTCTCATATTTAGGAAAATATTCATCTTTTAGAGATTTCCCAAAACCTAACTTTGCCATAAAAACTCCTTTCCAAAACTACACCCTCCTTTTTACCCTACTTTGGCCGAAAATTGCCTCTCACAGGGCTAGCATTTTAGATATATTCAAAGTGTGTGGGAGACTTGTTTTGTGTTTTGGATTTTTGGAAAGCATCCTTCACGCCTTACTTTTTTCGGTACGTACTCTTCGTTTCCTGATTTTTTCCCTTATGTATGTCCAAATCTTTGGATTGTTTAGGCACTTTTTTCAAAGTCGCACCTCTTACACTACTTTTCCAAATTTGTAGGCTACTTAGGCACTTTTTATAAAAATTCTTGCTCGTTTAACTTCCTTTCAAGATTTTTAGGCTACTTAGGCACTTTTATAAAAAGTCTTGCCTTTTTCACCGCTTTTTGAAACATTTAAGTTACTTAGGCACTCTTATAAAAAGTCTTGCCTTTTTCACCGTTTTTTGAATTTCGTAGGGTTCTTAGGCTCTCTTAGAGGCTCGCCTTTTCCCTAACTTAGTTACTTGCAGATTACCTCTTACTTTAGTTGTAATGGATCCTTCGTCTGACTGCGAGACCGAATCCCTTCACCTTCGGGCTTCCTCCTCACTTAAGAGGACTCGTAGAAGAGCCTTGGCGGTGGGGTCGGGATCTCAAATGGCAGCGTCTATTTTAACTCAGAAGGACTTAGACCACCTTAGGACCCAGTTCCTTATTCCGCCTGAAATCACCCTTCGGCTTTCGCTGGCTTCGGAGACATACGCTCATCCTCCTCCGGGTGTGGTTGCCTTTTACACCACCATGTTCGACAGAAAAGTTCAGCTTCCTCTCATACCGTCTCTTCAAGTGTTCTTGGGTATGGCAGGCCTGGCTCCAAAGCAGCTGGCTCCTAACGCTTGTAATGTCTTCTTCGGTGTTCACAACCTTTGGGTGTACACCTGCTTCAAAGGTCCCTTCAGTGTCAAAGACCTTCTTTCGCTTTAATGTCTTCTTCGGTGTTCACAACCTTTGGGTCGGACTGGAGTTTGACGGACCCAGCCTCAGACTTTACCATGTTCCTTCTCCGGCTCGAACCAACTCATGCAGGCTTCAGACGCCTGTACACAGCCTTCCCCCTGAATTCGACTCATACCTTTTATCAGGGCCACACTGTCCTACTTTGGACTCGCAGGAAGAAAAAGCTCTGGCCTCCAACTTGTAGAGTGAAGTGGGTTCTTCTTCAGTTACTTTTCCCCTAGGATATGCCTCCTAGATCCTGAAAGAGGGGACTCGTCTAATGCACGAGGTATAACAACCCTACCTCTTACAACTATACTTGTACTTTGGTTTCTTTTTGCAGGCATTCATGCATTTTGCTTCACCTTCTCATCACCTCTCTGAAGACTTGCGTCAAGCTCGTTCTTCCTTGTCCCTAGTACCGACAAGCTTAAGTGGGAACTGGCACAAGGCCAGGAAGCTCAGCAAGTCATCGAGCCTGCCTTACCCGCCTTTCGTACCTCTACCGAAATAGCCCAGAATCTAGCTGCCCAAGCACGCCAAGATGACTTGGCAACAATCACCCGCCTTCGACGAGAATTGGCTTCTGCTGAAGGGAAACTCAAGAATGCTGCATATCTGGCTAACCTTGTGAAAGGTTCTCCTGCATTTATGATTCTAGAAAACAACGACGGTGATGCTGCTATCGACTGGGCACTGGACCGAATCCAAGAGGGGGTTAGCTAAGGCAACCTTCTTCCTCTCTTTCGGTCTCTTAGTTCGAGTAGTGCAGAAAGAGTCGTTGACCCTTCACTGCCAGCCTTCGTGTCCGAACTTCCAAGTGACCCGACCCAAGCAGCTTGCAACGACTCCTGCATCTTTCAAGGTGTGCCTGACAGAAGTCAGATTCTTCCAGCTAGGACAGCACCTGCCCCAATCGGACCTATCCGACCATTTTCCAGCAGGCGCAACTCTAAAGGGACTTGATAAATTTTACCTTGCTTTCCATTATACTTTGTAGCACTTTCTTTTGCAGTCTTTACTTTTTCATCTAGGTTGTAACCCATAAACATTTTCTTTGAATGAAATGATGAACTTTTTTCTGCTTCTTTCTTCTCTATCTCATATACCCCTAATTTATGTTTATGAAAATGAAGCCAATATACTTAAATTAAGATGGACAGAAGGAGAAAACAATACTTTTATTCACCAACAATTTGAATTATAATCTATAGAAAGTACTTTTCAAGTGTTTAGGCACTCCAAAGATGAAGGATTTGATTGTTAAAGGTGAAATTGGTGTTGCCTTGTCAATTTCGTGCAACGGCTTGGCAAGGATGCTAGACTCACCTAGGATCTTAACCAGCACGTCTTATTCGCCTTAGCTTCGCATGCGGCCTCTGACTTTGCCAAAACATCGGCCTTGGCACTTTTGGGATCTGAGTACTTACTCGACTTGTTCCCCCACAGGTGTTGTTCCTTAAACAGCCTCACCTGGAACCGGTCCCTTTTTAACAGCCTTTTACTTTCAGGGACTTTTTACCATGCCCCGTAGAGCTGTGTGGTAGCATTCCCTCGAGGACAGTTGTTCTTCTCTGATTTGCCCCACCCTCATAGGAGTAGGGAACTTTACCATCTGGTGGTAAGTTGACGCCACTACCCTCAGTCCATTCATCATGGGTCTTTCCAGTATTGCATTGTAGGCGGAGTTTTCATTGACCACCAAGAAACTGACAAAGTGCAAGATGACATTGTTTCCTTCGCCGAAGGTCATTGGGAGTTCAACTGACCCTTCGGGAATTAAAGTGCTCCCGCCAAACCCGACTAGGGGTGCCGAGCTCGGCTTTAGCATTTCCCTTCCTAACTTCATGGTCTCATAAGCTTTCAGCGACAACACATCTGTCGAACTTCCTCCATCGATGAGGATCCTTCTGACGCGGATGTTGGATATGGTCAGGGACACCACTAAGGCGTCATTATGCGGCTGGTGTACCGCTTTCATTATGCACACTTCTTTGCCCCTTAGTGCGCTTCGAGCCTACCTACACTATTCTTCCGTCTCTGGTTGGACTCCCCTCCAGCTGGTCCTCCGATGATTGTTCTAATCTCCGGCGGTGGTGGTGACTTGTCGCCTCCCTTTTTCTTGCTAGGGGACTCGGTCACCTTCCCACCCTAGCCTATGTACCTGTCTAGTCGGTCGCTGCGAATAAGGGACTCTATGGACTCTTTCAGGTCGTAGCAGTCGGAAGTAGCGTGGTCGTGATCCCTGTGACATAGGCAATACTTGCCCTTATTTCTTTTGTTGGATCCTGCCCTAATCCGGCTCGACCATTTTAGCTCATCCTTATCTTGAATTTCCATCAAGATATGTTCGATGGGAATCGCCGTTGGAGTGTACTTCTTGAACATGCTACGAGGTACCCCTCGTCGTTCGGTCTTTTCTTTTTTCACTAGCGCTCTCTCGCCCTTCGGTTTCGCGACTCCTTGTAGTCAATCTCGCGATGGATAAGTGACTTTTCACGGTCTGGAATGGAGCGTCTTCCTTCGATGCCTCCTCGGGAATTGACTAGTTTCCCGACACTCATGTATTTTTGTTCCCTAGTTAAGAGCTCAACGTACGTCAGTGGGCCTCTTTTTCCTAGCGACCACAGGAACTTTTCATCCCTGAGTCCGGCCACGACTCTGCGAGAGCCGTGCTGTCGGAGTACCCTTCAATTTGTAACGCCTCGTTGTTGAAGCGTGCAATGTACTCCCGAAGAGTCTCATGACTCCTTTGCCTCAAGGTCAGCAGATGGGTGACCGGTTTTTTCTAACCTTGCCCTCCCAAGAATTGGGTGACAAAAGCTCTGGCCAGCTCTCTAAAGGAGGAAATGGACTTACGCTTTAGCTGCATGAACCATCTTCGAGCTGGTTCCGTGAGCGTGAATGAGAACGCTCGGCACTTGATCGCGTCCCGAACTCTATGTAGCTCCATCTATGCCCGGTAGGAATCCAGGTGCTCGACAGGATCCGTAGATCTGTCGTACTCCATGATTGCAGGGAGTTTGAATTTTGATGGGACGGACTCCTCCATGATTTCATTAGTGAATTGGGGGGTCGACCTGGTCGACTAGGCTGTCCAGGTCCAGTCCGTCTTGGTCATGTGCCTTCTTCATGCTTTCCAACTAGTCTTAAAGGAGACGAAGTTGGGCCAGTCAAATTTGGGCCTCAGCTTCATCAACCTCTGCCTCTCTTCGGCGTGGTTGAGCACCTCCCTGAGATTCGTTCCCAAGTCTGATCCCGCCGTACTGGCACTTCGAGCTTTTGAGGGATATGGGGTGGATGATTCTCATGTGGTACTCCTTGGCTGTCTACTTTGGACTGATTGCATCCGAGAAGACTCCATCGTCTTGGATCCGATCCTTTGGTGGACCAAATGCTCCTTCCTCCGGTCATTACCACCCAGTCGAAGTCGTTCGACCGGTCTTTGATGCCGAGAATGCCCCTTTTTCGACGACTCCGTGGCTGAGCTTTCCCTTTGGAGGGTCCCGTACCAACAGAGTTGTTTTTTTCGTCACAGCCTTTTTCTTGGTAGGTTGTCGTTGCGTCGCCTCCTGCTGCGCTTTTTGGTTTCCACATGAGCTGTCTAAGCCGAAGGTGGTTGTCGTAGCAACTCCACCATGCGACTCAAACTCTCTGCCATTCCTTGCACTCGTTCCTCCAAAGCAGTGAACTTTGGATCTGCACGCTCCGGTTCTTGCCCAACTACCGTACTCTCAGGATCCGGGTGGTTTTCGACATGAACAACGTCATGTCCTCAAAGAGGTTTCCTTCTCGGAGCGTGCTCGACGTCCGATTCATCATCGACACCGTGGTGGTGGCCGTTTTCACCGTTCGACATTTTTCGCAGGAAAATGGATTGGAATTTTAGCCTTTTTTAGGTAGAACACTCTCGTCCCCACTGACGGCGCAACTGTTGATGCCGAAAAATGGTCAACGGATATCCACAGTAAATTTGTTTAGCTGAGGACGAAAAGGCCTGCAAAAAAGACAGGGCCTCTGATGCCTAAGTCAGAAATGGAGTTTTAGGAGAATAGTCTAAGGCTTTAGGAAATAGCGTAAGTGTACTTAGCTCAGGATTCGATCCCTTGAACGGGAAAATGACTTGACTTTTATAGCAGCAGGTCTCGTAACCGCTGCAGCTCAGTTAAGGCGATATAATGGGCGACCGTTAGAAACATCTGTCAGTAAGCCGGGTATGAATACCGGCGTAACTCCTGACCGTTACCCTTCGGAGGTGTAACGGCCTTCACTCTGGAGTTACTTGGATTCGATCAACCTTGGCAAGTCTTCACCTTCATGGTCGACCCTTTAGGGTTACAGCCTTCTCGTTATAGCACTAGGACGCCACGGGTGTGCAGCGTCCCTTAGCGCTACTTTGGACTTGGTCGACTTATCCACAGGAAAGTCCTAACCTCCACGACTAACCCACCCAGGTTAGCCTACTCGACCGCCCTCCTCAGAGGTCGGCTTTGACTCGGTCAACCCTTACGGGTCTTCACCTCCACGACCAACCCACTCAGGTTGACCTACTCTTTGTAACCGGGGACGCCACGGGGTGCAGCGTCCGCCTGCATTACTTGGACTCGGTCGACTCTTGGGGGAGAGTCCTGACCTCCACGACCAACCCACTCGGGGTGACCTACTCGTTGTAACGGGGGATGCCACGGGGTGCGACGCCTCCAAACGTTACTTGGACTCGGTCGACTCGTCCACAGGAGAGTCCTAACCTCCACGACTAATCCACTCGGGTTGGCCTACTCGGTGTAACCGGGGACGCTATGAGGTGCAGCGCCACCATACGTTACTTGGGCTTGGTCGACTCTGGGGAGAGTCCTGACTCCAAGGCCAATCCACTCGGATTGCCCTACACATTGCCGGACTCGAGAAGGGTGAGACTGCTAGGGCCGACCCCCTGGGGTTCGAGGCCTCCATTTGGCCGACCCCGGGGGTCGCCATTGGCTTATTTGTCCTTCGTGCGGTCCCAATCTCTTTCGAGTTTTTCGTGATATTTTTAATTTATAACATTATCTTAACTAAATATTGCATGAATAATTATAAGAAAGAATCATGGAAAATTATAGAAAATATAAAACAAAATTGAGCTATCGATTTATTTCTAAAAGAAATAATATTATCTAACTTAATACTGCATAAATAATTATAAAAATAATCATGCAAAATATAGATAATAGAAACAAAATTGAGCTATTAATCATTTCATTTCGTTATGCATAATTAATTAAAATTAATATCTAAATATTTAGTATGCATAATGTATTACATTTAACACGACAACCTAGGTAGAAATAACAAATAACCATTTTAACAATAAATTGATTAAATAACATAATGGTTACATTTATATATTACACATACTTGAAGTTGTAGTTTCAATTTTCAATTTTTAAATTTCATGAAATTAAACAAACTACATGTTACATTCAAATTTCGCACAAATGACAAATATACAAATTTGAATTTATTTAATTCTAGTTAACATACCTAGCCAAAAGATATGACATATCATGCAAAATATATATATATAAAAGTTGATATCATGCCAAAAAATATTCCAAAATTACTACTCCAAAATATACTGCAGATACATTATCACATCCAAAAATCTCTCCACCAAGATATCACATAACATAAACAAATAATATATAAAATTAGAAATCATCCACCAAATCTTTTCTGCTATATAAATAATTACTATAATTATAGAAAAGTTGCACAAACCACCTTTCAACTATGTAGTTTGTAACAATTATAAACTTAAAGTTTCAATTTGATTAATTATTAGTTTGATTAGTGTTGCAACAAACCCACAATGCTTCATTTATATGAAAATACAAAACCAAAAGCAAAGGAGAAGACCGAATTGAGATAAGGAAAAAAAAAAAAAAACAAAAAAAAAGCAAGACCCAAAAACTCAAACAGAAACAAATGATGAAAAATTGTTTGAAAAAAATAAAAAGGGTAATTGACGAAGAATTATACAAAATGTGAATTTCAAAAGTATGAAGGGGCTTTTTTTTTTTTTTTCAAAGAAGAGTTCAAATGACGTTAGAGGCCAACAATGGCTCTAATGTTAGACATTTTACAAATTATGCCTAAAACTATGATTAATATTAATCACCTTGTGCAGGAGCGAAAATAATAAATAAGCAAATTTTAACTATTGTTTTTGTAACAAGGATCAAAAAACAATTATCATCTCAATAGAGTTCTTGGATCTTCTACGCTCTTACTCTTCTTTGCTAAAATGGTATAATTTCTTAACACAAGAATAGAAATAAAGATAAAAAACTGAAAAAGAAAACATAATAACTCTGTGTTTTTTAGAGTTAATTTTCTCTATAATAACTTAAAAATGAATAAAATAAAAATAAGTGGTTACAGAACAGGTGTGCAGAGGTTATTGAGACGTTATAGTGTAAAAAATTTAATAATTAAATATAATTTAATTTTAATTCCAACCCTTGGAACTGGAATAGCATGCCCCCATGGAAATGCCTACCTCAATTCTTGACCTTAAAAAAAAAAAAAAAAAGTTAGAAACCTCAATTCTTGACTTATGTAACGATAAACAAAATTTTCATAACTAACAAAATTTTTCTAAACTTCAACTCAAAAGTGAATGCGTGGAAGGGAGAAAAAAAGAAGTAAAGACAAAAGCATGACTTTGCTGCTGCTGACAAAGACGCTGAACGATCAAGACAGGGCTTTTACGTAATTTGACACACATATCAGTGCGGATTGGACCCCACGCGTAAACAGATATTTCTTTCTCTTTTAATTAATCATTTTAAGGCTAAAATACCTCTTTTTCTCTTTTTTTTTTTTTTTTTTTTTTTTTTTTTTTTTTTTTTTTTTTTTTTTTTTTTTTTTTTTTTTTTTTTTTTTTT